>CM052264.1:4228354-4241538 GCA_028455795.1 Lasioglossum marginatum | reverse complement strand
GCTTAGATTGGGACTTTACTGTAATTTGTTTTCTGTGAAACTGCACCTGATAGTTGATGTGAGACGGTTGTCCCGTGGAATTGAACGGAGGAGGGCTCAATGGTCCTTGAAGACTGACCGGAGGATGACCGATTGGACTCTGACCCGCTCCGATGGGGCTTGGTCCGGGAACCGTTGAACCCGATTGACCGCTGCTGCTTCCCGAAGACTGTTGCTGCGGCTTCACCTGCGGGGGAACCAGCTGCGCATCAGGCAAAGAGTCAGCATCTTCCCACAGGGGACATGGTATTTCGTTATTTAATTTTTCTATTTACATCACTATCAACTGCCGTTCTAATTGATGCTGACCGAATCACGCGTATTTCGGGGAACAATATTCTCTTCCTTTCTTTAATCTGCTTTCGAACTGTGGTGAAAATAGTTAGGTTCATCGCTAACCGTGTTTGAGCTGGATGAAGGGAGCGTCACTCGATAGAAAGTACAGGAGAACTGTAATTAATACTAGGGAGCGGAGGAGGGAAAAGACTATAATAATAATAATAACAATAATAATAGTAACAGTAATAATAATAACCATAATAATAATAATAGTATTGCCGGTATCGGCGCGCAATCATACAATATCAGTAGATTCGCATAATCGAGTGATCGGGTAGCAAAGAAACGACATTTTTCTGGATCGAGTCTTGCCGAACGACAAGTTTTTGGCGTCCGGATATGTGAAAAGCAATTGTAGAAGGCAAGGTATTAATGGTGACGATGAGATATCTGAATCAAAACGGATGATCGGTGATGATCGTTGATCTCGGCGACGTTAGGGATTATTCGGAGATAAGCGGTCAAGTAAGTACCTAATGTTAAAAAACTCGATTCGAAATGGTTGCAGAAAAGCGAACATGGTAGAAATCGATATGGAGCGGTGGTGGTTGCTGTTCTAAATGGTTTGTCGAGAAGATCGTCGGCGTTGCGAATAGAAACTGATCGAACAATACGCGTTAGCCACTTACCTTTCTGATTTTCACCATGGTAATTACTCAAGGGAAAGTTTTTTGAAATACGGGCAAAAGGTAACTTTGAATATGTCGACGAATGTGAGAGACAAGAATGGAGAAACAAGAGAACATACATATACAAAATTCTTGAATTTCAGTCGGACTATCGAGTCAATTTCTAGTGATGTAATAGCTTTGATACGCATGCATGATACTATGAGAATAAATGTGCGCGAAATGATTTCTCACCTTGCACACGTTCGTGGAAGTGGTTATTTCACTTTTCATGTTATTTTGATTGTACTGTTGGTGCGGACTGTAGCTATCGTCGACGTCCGCACTTTCGAACGCCTGAGGGAACGTGTTAGCGCTACTGACTACGTTTCCATCCTCGTGCTCGACCACCGTTGGCATCGGCGGCGCGTTTTCCCAAACTTTCTTCACCGAGGCGATTTTCAAGTTGAGCTCGGCGGTGGAGGGCGAGATGGTGCTCTGGCCGGTGGCCATGTGCATGGATCGCGCCATTCCCAAGCTCTTGTTCTTATCCTCCGTTAACTGCGAGAGGTCTGAATCGAACGTGAAGTCCAACTTCATGTCGGCGTTGTCCTCGTTTTTGTTGAAGGACAACGGCATTTGAATCGGCTCCTGGTTCTTGTCTTTCATCAGATCGTTCGGTTTATTCGAAAATGCAACCGGAAGGCTCTGTTGTTGTTGCTGTTGTTGTTGTTGCGGCATTCCGGAGGGTCCTCCGCTGCCACCACCGCTCTCATCGTCCAAATCCGCGCGTTTTTCGACGCGTTGCTGTTGTTGTTGATTCTTCATGTGACTGGGAAACTTGGTCTTGACAGCGAGATCGGAAGGAGTGGTCTTTGTAGTCTTCGAGTAGTTGGTGTTCTCGAAAATTAATGTCTGGACGGGCGGCGAAGAAACGTCGGGAACAGAGTTTTTTTCAGAGTGTTGCTCCTTCAAAGTCTTGCCACCAGTTCCTCCGGCACCTCCGCTTCCACTGCCACCGCTGCCAGCTCCGGCACTGCAGCTGCCGGGCTTCTCACCGTTCGGAGAGTTTCGTTGGCTACTGTTGCCAGAGTTTGTTTGCTCGTTAATTTCGTGCCCGTGGCCGTGTACGCGACTGTGGCTGTGACCATGACCGTGATCGTTCTGCGACGACATGCCGGCCATCAATGGAAGATCGGCGGAAACAGCGGACGGCGAGGTCGAGCGCAGCTGACTGGTGAACGGTTTGTCCCAAGCGTTGACGGAGGGCGGCGGCGCCGGTCCGCCCGACGACGAATCCTTGCCGCTGTAGGCGTTACTCGAGTTGCTCGGTTTACTAGGATCGTTCGGCTCCGACGTGCACATCTGCTGTTGTTGCTGCTTTGCCAATTGCTTTTGGAATCTGGGAGCGAGCTTCGGTCCTCGCCTTCTGTCGTGCTGCTTTTGCAGCATGCTCGCTGGTTGTGGAATGGTTTGACTCAACAGAGACGGCACATTCTGCACCTGTTGCAACGATGAAGCGGTCTGCGAACCACCTCCGTTCGCCTTCGACTTCGAACGATCGCGCTCTCTGTCCTTCTCTTTCTCGCGTTTCAGCGGTTTCGTCTCCTCCTTTTGCCCGTGTCGGGACTCTTTGACATTCTTCTTGGAACGAACCTCCTGGAAACCGTCGGAATCGACGGACTTTTTCTCCGTTAAGCTCGACCCATCCTCGGCGCAGTTGCTCGGCTCCATCTCGTAATCGAGCGTTATCTTTTTTTCTTTGATCTGAGACTTCTTGTTCATGTCGTTCAGAGCTTGGTTCACCAAGTTCGGATCGCTCAGCTTGATCTCGTCTATGCGATTCACTGTTGTGTCCTTCGCGCTCGATTTGCTCAAAATCGTCGCGTTACCGCCTCCGGAAGTCTGACTTCTCGATCTGCCGTTCTGAACTTGCGTGGACTGCATCAGCGGCGGAATACCGCTGGCATGATTCTTCTGATTGGCGAAACCCAAATTCTGCAGGTTACGCTTTTCCGCGCCGGGCGCGCGGGACGTTGAATTGGAAGACTTTGCGGGCTTTTCTCGCTGTTCCCGCTGATTGCCTCCCGGTGGCTGCTCGTTTCTACGAGAGTGTCCCACGTTCGATCCTACGGCGTTCTGGCTACCGCCGGAATTCGTACGCGTACCGAATTGTTTACGGCTGTTTCGCACCTCTTTGTGCTCCTCCACATGTTCCTCACTGTTCTCCGACGTCGACTCCCAGTCTTCATTTCCTATGTCCGATGAGTTTTGCTTCGACACGTTGCTGCTGCTGCCGCGATATCGCGACTCCCGATTATCCCTACCCTGCAACCAACGTTAACGTTAACGATAAATAGGTTGGTCAATGGTATGACAAAAAACGAACAATGAACGAAATTAACATGAGAATCGGTTTCAATTCGAAAAGTTTTCTGAACGGTTTACTTACCCTTCTGCTAGCACTGCGAGTTCTTTTCGAACGCGATGATTCTTCTTTGCGACCGTGCAGTTTCTGCGGAACGGCACTGTTGCTCGTGTGATTGATGTCCTGTTTGCTACAGGGTTGTTGAGCCTGTTGGTGCTGCTGCTGGGGTTGTTGAATCGGAGACTTTGCACGTTTCCCGGTGATCCCTGCTGTGAGCGCTTGTTGCTTCGCGATGATTTTGTCGTCGGTAGACTCTAGTTGCAAGCAGGCGTGGCCTGTCGGTTCTTTTTCGGATATCGGCGTCGACAAGGCTGGATTTTGGCGCAGCGAACTCGACGACTCTGGCCGTTCTTGCCGTTCTAGCCGCTTCTCGTCGCCGGTTCGTTCGCAGGAAAAAGGACTCTTACTGGAGGGCGGTCCGTAACCTTCCATGCGATTTCCGGTGCTCGTAGCGCTTCGCATTCGCACACCACCCCGACCGTGACGAGACGGTTCCCCGGATGGAGCGAATCCCTCGTGGTTTGATTTACCCTCATAGGCTCGTTTCTCGCTACGTTGCGACTGCGGTTGAGGCTGAGGTTGAGGCTGCGGTTGAGACTGCGGTTGAGCTTGAGCTTGAGCTTGAACCTGTGATTGCAGCTGTGGCTGCGGCTGCGAGTAATCGGCTCGTTTCTCCTCTCGACTCGACACTTCTCGATTTCGCTCCTCCTTTTCTGCTTTTTGATTAGGCTTCGGCGATCTCGCAGACTTCTTTTCCTCTTTACCCGACTCGGTCGAGCAGGATATCTCGTCGCCGCTGTTTTCGGAATCGGTTTGTCCGTAGGAGCCGCTTCTAGCCGAAGCTGGCCTGCCGGTGGTTCTGTGCACGCCTCGTCGTCCTCTCGACTCCGAGCTACGCCAACCACCACCTCTAGCATACGACGTGCCGTAACTGCCGGCCCATTGACGTCCTCCACGGGACTCGCGAGCTCTTGAATTCGACCCACCGCTGCTCGTTCTATTCCGAATACTCTTCTCCCGCTTCTCTTCCTTCGCCTGCTGATCCGCCATCGTGTCCTCGTTCAATAATACACCTTCCCCTCTTTTCTCCAAGCTCAGTTTCTCCAAATTCTGCTTGAGGTCGTCGGTCTCCTTATCGTTCTTGATACTTTCCAAGCTTTTCTCCTCTTCCTTCTCGAACGTCGGAGAAACAGCATCTGCCCATGCCTTTGGAGAATTGTCGCCTCTCTCGACCGTTCGATTGCTGTCGCTTGTCCTTTCTAATTTCCAGCTCCAAACATCCGCGTCCTTCTTCGCCTCGATGGCCGATTCTTTGGCAGAGTCCTTTTTATCATGCTCGGAACTCGCTCGTTTCAATTGTGTTAAATTACGTTTCTCGCCTTTCAGTTCGTCCGCCTCGATTCTCTCTTTGGTTACCGGTCCGAGGGGTTGTCTTCTATCTCGTTCTCGCTCTCGGCTGTCCTCGTGCATATAAGCGTCGCGCTTGTTCTCCTCGTAATCGGCAACCTCGTTTGCCCAGGAACCGCAGTCGCGCAATTTATGAGAATCGTCTTCGCGCAAGGACGTCTTCGACTCTCTGGAGGTGCGACTATCGCGAGAATCCGGTCTCTGCGGCCGCTCGTTCCGTTCGACACGATCGTCCCGCTGTGTGTCGCGGCGATTGTCAATCGACCTGTCTTGCATGATACGTTCCTCCCGCCATTCAACGCTCTCCGATCTTTCCCTTTGATCGCGATCCCGTTCTCCCCTGTCACGATCGCGATCACGTTCACGGTCGCGCTCACGGTCGCGTTCACGGTCGCGTTCACGATCGCGTTCACGATCACGGTCACGGTCACGATCGCGATCACGGTCACGATCGCGTTCGAGTTCACGCTCCCGTTCACGAACGCGTTCACGGTCCCGGTCCCGGTCACGATCACGTTCGCGGTCACGATCGCGATCACGCTCCTCGAAAGAATCCTGTTGGCATTCACAAAAAAATTAAAATTAAAATTGTATAGGCAGAAGAACAAACGCGTCGATATGAAAGATATGGAATTGGAAATCAACTAGTCGGCAAGAGAAAATGCTGAATACCTTCAAGTAATTGTCGTAATCCTTTTTCAGCTTGGTATCTCGTTCACGTGTTTCCCTGATGTCTCTGGTAGCGCGACTGTCGCGCGCATCTCGATTCTCTCGGACGTCTCTCGCCTCCAGGTTGTCCTTTGAATCGCGATCTTTGTTATCGTCGTAGTATCTTTCGCGTTCCCAGGAATCGCGAGAATGTCTGTCGTCGTAATCGTGATCTCTGTAATTGCGGGTGTATTCGTCGCTGTAGCCACCGCCGCTGCCGCTTGGTTTTCGGGCATCGTAAGGCCGATGCGAGGAATGGCGATACCGATCCTCCCGGAGGAAAGATCCGCGGTAATCTCGGGACGGAGGTCGCTCGTCCTCCATAGAAACCGAGATGTCGGGATCCGTTCTGCTTCGGCGTTGGGGCGGAACGGTGCCGTGGGACTGCTTCAAGCTGTTATCTACTGAGACGAATTCGATTGAAATGTTAGGTATATTAATTGGTCGACTTTAACACTAGTATACAGGGTTAGTCACGGAGCGTGATAAGCTTAGATTACTCTGTTGCGTACAAAACACCACTCTTTGACCACTTACTTAAAGAACTGTGACTGTGAAGCCATCTGCTAGGCTCATATTGCCCGGAGAACGAAACAGTCTGGGCAGACGATCTCTCGGTACTCGGTGAAATTCGATTGAACCCAGCGTTGCTTCTCTCGGCTTGTTGCTTTTGAAATCGTGGTGGTAAGTTGCATTGAAAGGAACGGGAGAACGACGGCATGTGTTCGCGATCTCTCGTGTCTCTCTGATCGCGATCACGGTCACGATCGCGATCGCGGTCACGATCGCGGTCCCGATCCCGTTCGCGTTCACGTTCGCGTTCTCGTTCGCGTTCACGTTCGCGTTCACGTTCACGATCTCTTTCGCGTTCACGTTCGCGATCTCTTTCCCGTTCACTGCGCACACCGTCCTGTTGCCTCATGAAAGTTTGTCGATCGACTTGTCGGAAATCAGACATTAACTGGTCTCGCGAATCTCTGCTATACTTTGGAGCATCTCTGTTCTCACGAGATTCGCGGGCCAATGGCTTGTCGTCTCCACCTTTCCCTTCAGAAGATCCGGCGCATGACCGTTCCCGATCTCTGTTCTCCCTTTCGCGTTCCCATTCTGGTACCGGGATCGGAACCGGTGGAACACTTATCAAACTCTTCGGTTCGATCGACTGTTTTTCTTTCAATTTTTGCTCGACGTCTTGTTGTTTCTTGGCCGCCGCTTGTCTACTCGATTCTTCGTACATTTTCTCCACTTCCTCTTTGCGTTGCTGAGCACGCTCGGTAACCGATGCCACCTCGACTCTCACCACTCGTCGTTTCTCGTTCCATCCTTCGTCGTCTTCTACGCCTGTTCCAGTGCAACAAGATTTAGAAATTAGAAAATACATCTACATATAGTTTCAAGATCGAAAACACGATACCGAACGCTATTTTCAACGAGAAACTAATATCCTCACCTCTCAAAGTGTGTGCCAAATGTAATTGTGATTGATTGTTGTTGTAACTACCGGACCCATTGGACCCACGATAGTCACGCGGCAGAGAACTGTGAGTCCATGAACGATGAACTGGTTGTTCTCGGGATTCCTTTGACTCGCGATTGTCGTGAATATCACGGTTATCTCGAGTTTTATTATCTCTGTCTTCCGCTAAAATCTCTTCGGTTTTCTCCTCCGTATTATCCTTCTTCTCATCTTTCTTCATTGGTTCGGAATCGGTTTCGTCATCGCTAAAAGTAAGTTTCTTGTTATAATCGATGTCGTCTTGTTCTGCCCAACCGGCATCACGGGAAATGTCATCCATTCGGGTAAGATCTTCCTCTTTGATAATTGGTCGCGTAACGATCTCTTCCTCGGGAACACGTTCGCGTTCTTGTTGACGCGGAGGTGGGGCAGGAAACCGTTCCGCGGGGTAATTAAATCGTGGTCTGGGTCCACTGGGTCCGGCGTTCGTTGGAAACTGCGAGGGAAATCCACCAGGAAAATTACCCCGATACATCTGGAAATATTTTGTTTCCGGTAATAGTTTTATCGGAACACACAATTTCTACTATTAGACAGTCCGAACGATCGAAATAGTAGAACATTTGTAACTAGACAATGGATTTTATGCATTTACGACAAGCATGAGTAGATATAATTTAAAACAATAAAAACATTCGAAAAATTAAAAAATACTGTTATATTATTTTCAATCTATTAAACATATTAACCCTTTGCACTCGGAGCTATTTTAACTCGAAAATTAAGTATTTCTTCCAACCTAGAATATTTCCATTCCCTATGATTTTATAAGAAAGAAATGGCTGAACTTACAAACGGAGGAATGAATCCTCTGTAGTGATGTAAATTTGGACCAATTTGATGAGCGCCAGTGTTTAAAGCGCTCTGACTGTTCGAAGCATTATGAGGGCCTCCCTGGGCCATGCCCATGTTGGGAGACTGGACCAAGTTCTGTCGTCCGCCGGACACATCGACATGTCCTCCTCCAGAAACAGCAGTATTCAATGGGGGGCCCTGGACCCCCGAAGTGGTCCCAGTGCCGGGACCAGCCGTTGCCATCCCTGCACCACTGGCCGTACGACTTCCACCTTGTATCCAACTTCCTTCCGCTAGCAAACAAGTATACGTATTGTTAATATCGCATAACACACATATCGTCCTTTTTACTATATACAATGTACCAACTCTGGTATTCCATTGTACTTAGAAACTTGGTGCTTACTTTGTGGGCGTAAACTTGGACCGGGTCCGTATTGAGCACTTAATTCCCGATTTGTGGACTGCTGTTGTTGGATGTGTTGCTGACCTGCCGATGCACCGCCTAATCGTTGCACAGGGAACAAAACAACCATGAAGAGAAGTGTGAAACAAATCGAATAAAATTCAAACGAGATTATAATTCTTATACCATCTCCTGATCTGCTCATTATTGCGCTCCATGATGATTTGATGTTCGCGTCGGAACTGTACGAAGACTGAGAAATGCTTTGTTGTCCTGGCAGTAAAGGATGTAGCGCTGATGTTGCAGTAGTCCCCGCTACACATTGTGCCGGTAAAGAATTTGACTGGTAACGGTGAAAACAGTTGTTTCAGTATCCAGGTTTTACGAATCTCTAGTAATTATCTATATACTCTCTGTGTCTCGCAAGAAGTCTCCTGGCAGAAATTCGAAAAGGACTGCGGCACCAAACCGTCCAATTGGGTCATTCCACTGGCACTTTCGGTTCTAGCTGAATTATTGGCTAAAGTCAACCAATAATGCCAATAAAGCCCTTTGCCCCTGTGCCTTCTTGATAGACTTCCTGCGAGGCACGGAAAGTACACATAGCTATTTCCGAATGAATCGTTTCTAAACACTAACAGCGGTTGTATCTGGTGAAGTTGTAGTTGTGGTGGTTGTAATGGTAGTGGTTGTTGTTGTTGTATCTTTGGTAGTAGCCCAACCACTTCCTCCGCTTGGTACGAGACTCACAGCTGGATCGCTACTACTATGTTCGCTTTTCAAACTGGGCAGATTGGCAGGAGGTCGCCGTGCCGAAGGCACCTTTCCAAGACTTTGCATTCCATGTTTGCGTGGTAATGTATTCTTTTGCTGCTGTTGCTCCAAAGATTCACCCTAAATTCGTAGCAATGCGTAAATTTAATTTTCTTTTTTCTTCTAATCTCTCGCAATTTTCCATTGAACAGATAATAAATGTCTGTAGAATTCTCTGGCTAACTTACTCTACACTCTCTGTATAAACTATTGATGTCTAATGATTGGAACTTGGATTTTCCTTTCTCCCCCTTCGACGCAAGCCCTGACAGAGTAGACATGCTGTCTGCAGGCAACCATTTAGTACTAATCAGACCCAAAGAACGAACCTTTTGTCTGGAATCATAGAACATAGACATTTGTTACTTTTCAAATATTCTTCTTATAGTTAGAAAATATTTGAACCTCGATCGATACGCGTATAAATAAATAAATAAATAAATAGAGATAGAAGTATTCGATCAAAGAACTAATCGAAATTTCTTCCGGTATTCGAATGATTATTAAAGAATAGTTAGAGAAAAAAAATCTATAAGGCACAGAATAATTATATAAAATTAATAATATATTCTACACGTGAGCACGCGCGCGTAAACACGTACGCGACACAAAAGCCTACCGCACGACAGCTCGAGTGCGCGAATATATGAAAACGCGACGAGCATTGGTTGTAACTCCTGGAAAGAAGAGAGATTAACAAATAAGGCAATTATACGACCGAGAGTAACGCGTTGACGAACTAGACAACGAAAAGGTTGACAAGAACGTTCAATGCGGAAAGCGAGCGAGAACGAGAGGGGGCATTGATAGAGACAGAGACGGAGACAGGCAGACAGACAGACGGTAGACAGAGGGGGAGGGAGGGAGAGAGAGAAAGAGCGAGAGAGAGAGAGAGAGGGGCTGACAGGAGAGAGTCGGATAGTTTTGTTATGTTGAAAAAAAGAAAGAAAATGATGAAAAAGATGGAGAAAAGCGGATAGAATGTAATTAAAAGGCTGTACGATCGAGAAAATATCCGGGAAAATATGCGAAAGGAAGATGCTGGCTGAGAAGGTGTATAGGCAGAATGTAACGTTCCGACCCAACCCCTCGATCGCGATGTCAAAGTCACGAAAATTCAAAACAAAAAGATTCGTGACGCAACGGTCACGTACACGGTTCACGATAAACGATCAGCGGGTCCCGATAGTCTCGATACGAGATAGTTACTCGGTAACCATACGAAAGAAGAAGTAGCACTCGAGGTTGACGCTTACCAGGACCAAGTCGTATAGCAAGGTTTCCACGTAGAAAAAAAGATTCGGACGGGGAAGCGAACGAAGGAAATAAGAACTTACCTTGGTCCGTCCAAATGGGTATCTAATTCACAAAAGGGTTAATTCCCAGTTAAACTAATTAATATCCGGATCGCCACGGATTACAACTGTTACAAGTGTACCGCGCCTGTGAGACACAGATACTTCTTTTCCACAATTCGTCCAAGATGGCGAATGCGCGACTTTCGGCTCTTCTTCCGCGATCAATACAATTACGTCATACGACCAGAGAGCCGTTTGCACAGACGCGCCACTCGTCCGGATTTTCTTGTCACTGCGTTGCGATGCTTTTCACCAGCAATTCTTTTCCCTTCTCGATTCGAAAAATAAAATGAAATTCTCGACTCGAACGACGATAGACACGCTTTTTACGCGTTAAATCTACACCACGGTATTCAATATCTTTTTTTACCTAACCGTTACTTATGACGAGAAACAAGCGGAACATTCAACAGAAATAAGTGGCGCTGCTTCTACGATGCCTTGCCGCTTCGAACCAAAGTCAAATTCATTACGAATTTATGGGAATTATTCCGTCGGTTATATCCCATACTTCCTATTCCGCTTTTCCAATGCCCCGTTTTTGTCGTAGTTACGGGTTTCTTAATTTTCGAATTTGTCTACGGCTGTTTAGCGAAAATATATACGAGAAATGCTTGAAATTTCTTTAAAAATAACTGCACACATTTGATTTCGTCGGTGCTTGTATAAAATTCAAGATGGCCGCCTATATGTGCGAACACTCGGTTTTTTCATCGGTTATGCGTAGATGGTGTATCATGGAAAATAGGAAATATAGGTGATATTAGATAACGCATTTTCAATTTGAAGAAATTGACGAACAATCTGTTCAAAAATGGTATGTAAATAAATACTATCGTATTCGTTGTGATTGACGCATTTCATACATTATTTCATTTTCAGAGCGTAACTCTACACACGGACGTCGGTGACATAAAGGTAGAATTGTTTTGCGAGCTGTGCCCAAAAACGAGCGAAGTAATTCTTTTCTATCTGTTTTGTAATACCAGTTACTTAACGCGCTCATGTTCCATCAACCTTGACTCGAACCTTTTATGTTTGTAGAATTTTCTTGCTTTGTGCGCCAGCGATTATTATAACAATTGTTTATTTCATCGCAATATAAAAGGATTTATTGTGCAAACTGGAGATCCCACGCAAACTGGTAAAGGTGGAATGTCGATATGGAATCGTAAATTCGAAGACGAGTTCAAGGAAGAACTAAAACATAATGCCAGAGGTCTTGTTTCTATGGCGAATAATGGTCCGAACACGAATGGCAGTCAATTTTTCATTTCGTACGGGCCGCAACCGCATTTAGACCTAAAGTACACATTGTTCGGAAAGTAAATATTTTCGTTATATATTTTACATCGCTATATACATGATAACAATGTCCCAGATATAACGATTTTCTTATTTTTAGGGTAATAGATGGAATGGAAACGTTAGAACAATTGGAAAAGCTTCCTGTGAACCCAAAGAATTACAAACCCCTTACAGAAACCCGAATAACCAGCGTCACTATACATGCTAATCCTTTGGCGTGTTAGCTGTACACTTTAATTGTAAAAGTATAAACAAAGACTGTATAAACGTGTTAGAATGACGGACACGATACGTTTTCATAAATTCCTCTCATCCTTTTGTTTTGAGGGTCGAATGGACTTCGTAGGTAAAATTCAGCTTTGCATCGTTTCCCCATTACTTCGATCTGATAGTTACCATTTTTCAGAAACTCTTCCGAGATATTCTCTCCGTCCGGATGTTCAATATATCTGTATTTGAAAAGGATTAAAGAATAGTAAGTTTAAAGTCATTATGCTCGATAACAAGCAATAATGATATTTGATCGGTTATATCTTTATTACCCGCGTCCAATACTGCTTTCACAGCTGTATCCTCGTTCTGTTCTCCGTAGATATCCAACGAGGACATCGTTTCTGTAAATAGGTTCCAAACCCCACAATGGGATGCAGCTGTTGCAACAAAAAATTAAGACCATTGTATGTATTGTATTTATCGTACACAATATCATCGAGCGTGTTTTATCGGTTTTCCGTTATGATATACGCACCTGTCCACATGAAAGTGCACCAGTCTTCTTTTGATTCCATTTTGTCGCAACAGGTCGACTGACGATTTTCCTTGATAGCGACCGTTATCGCGACAAACGAATCCTAATCCAGCTTCGACGGGATTATCGTCCGTTCGAATATCCGAGCCCCAAAGATGATATCCTAAGGAATACATGTAAGAAAACATTTCGTTACACATTCAACCTGTATAATGTGCTGTCTCTGTTGTTAGTATTTTCTATTATGTACCTTTTTCACAACTAAGACTGTACAGTGCTCTGAATCCAGCGAGTTTCATGTTATATTTTCTCCTATACTCCATTAAGGATGTATAAATTGACTGACACGACGACCTGGGTATGTGTATCTCGTAACCGAGTTCGCCAACGAAGCTGATTCTGATCAAGCGTGCCAGATGATTTCCAATTTTGCATAGTCTGGTGGTCGAGAAGCCGAACGATTCGTCCGATATTTCCTCTTCTATCAACGATTCCACAATGCTTCGGCTAAAATCGTACACGATACAATCTAACTAAACGAAAACTAAGTCGAACATATACAATGCAATCTTTCGTATGGATGAGTCCGAGAAGTCAGCACGCGTACACGCTATACGTGACTAGATTAATCCTGCTATTCTACCGGACAAAATTTTGTTCTATACTAGCATAGTTCCCGATGAAAAATCAACGGCTGGCTTATTTCTGGAG
>CM052264.1:3941661-4228254 GCA_028455795.1 Lasioglossum marginatum | reverse complement strand
TATATATATATATATATATATATATATATATATATAGAGAGAGAGAGAGAGAGAGAATCATTCTGTTTGCGATTCTGTCACGAATATTAGGGTGTTCTATGTAGTTTACAATACCTGTTAGGACCTTGGACCGACAAGATACCAATTTGTTCGGTAACATCGTGCAAAGATACATCAAAATCTTCCTCCTCTATGACTTTGTGTATGTGAGCCCAAGTGTGATACGCCGCCGCTCCGCTCGAGACTGATATTCAAAATAATCGAACGCGAAGTAAATCATGAAAAATCGGTAAAGAACAGGAGTCAGAGTCGACGGTAAACTTATGGGACAGAACAACACCTACCGACGTAAAGTGCTATGTCTTTGAATATTGGATCCACTATTCCACTTGAACCGGGTTCAATGATTGTAACCGTGCAGTCCATTTCTACTCCTCCAGTCTTGTTCAGCATGCAAGTGTAAATTGTTTTGTTTGTTTCGCATCGCGTATCTGCCGTGAACAAGTAGTCGGCTGCTTTCCGTGCTTCTGGACCGCAAAGATAAAATTTTCCAAGGTAGGACATGTCGAATAAAGCGGCATTGTTTCTACAGGCAAGAGCCTCGTTTCGAATCTAGAGGAAACACGTATTGTTAATATTTATTAAGGGTGGGCGGGTACCCGAAAATTTTGGGCACCCGAGTCGACCCGAATCCGGAAAATACCCGACCCGACCCAAATCCGAATTTCCGACTACCTGCCCACCCCTAATATTTATCTACGCAACCATCATCGAATAATTTTACTTACCATATCGTCGAATGATGAAAACTCGAAACTATATTCTTTTTTCAATATTTCACGATACTCGTCTTTCTCGTTTCCCGGCGTTTCGGATGGTTTTTCATAGTTATACGGAACAATTTGAATTTTTTTGTTCGGATAAAACCATCCGGGTCGTTCCCAGCCTTGACGTTCCTCCATAATGGCACCCTCTGCGACAAGTAGCTGCAACAAACAAATCGTTTCTATGGACAACTCTGGCAAAGATTGAAATCAAACATTAGAAATGAAGAGTTTACATCGTGAAAAGGATCCGTTTTAAGATTTCTACCACTCAGTGGTTCGTCGTGCGGGAATACGATGTTATAATTTCTCGCGTAGGCTTCGTAAGATCTTTCGGTCATCCAAGCGAGATTGTTTCGCTGCTCTGGGATAAATCTATGAGACGACAATCGATGCGATGCAATGTAATTTTTTCTGCTACGCTGTGATACAGTCGATTGGGATAAGTATTACCTTCTGATGTCGTAATTGAACATGTAATAATCTGGCCGACCATTAATTATCCATTGTGAAATCTGTTTTCCACATCCACCTCCCAACATCATGCCAGCACTATTGTAACCGCAAGAATGAAACAGTCCACTGCACCGTGGATCCTCACCTTTCAAACGTAATACACGAACAAGTTCAATCAGAAATAACTAGATCATTTAATCTTCGATTTTTACCCATAAGTGGCTTATGGTCGGGCGTGAAGCTTTCCGGACCACACACGGTTGTTCTGATCCCGGTCGTGGAAAATTTCGGTATCAGTCGAGTCGTGGCTTCCATGTGCACATTGAAAATATCCCAATCCAGCTCGTACAGACCGAACGAGAAGTTGTCGGGTGCCTTTTGTATATAATAGAAATTGCGATAACGCGAAAGATGTCATTCCATGACAAATCGATCACTTTTTCACATCTCCATCGACGATTTTGTTCTGAATGAAATATGTTATAGCCAATGTGAAATTAGGGGAGGTTTAAGTCATAAGTTTGCCGGTTTAGAATTTGTTTAAAAATTACAGGCCTTCGAAGTTTGTAATTGTTGCCGATTTTGGCGAAAACGCACGCAGGTCTCATTTACGAATTTTTATCTCAGGAACTGTTTGTCCCCCCTAATTCCACGTGGACTAGAATATATTTCATTCAAAACAAAATTGTCGATGGTGACGTGAAAAAGTGATCGATTTCACATGGAATGATCCGCAGGCAGATTCGAGCAGAGTCGACGAGAACTTACGGATCCTAATAGGATAGGATTTGATTCGTAACCACCTAACGCGATCGAGCTTCCCTGAATTCGAAGGTACAGACTGAAATCCGAGTCCCGAACATTTGGAAGTCGCTGCTCCACTTCCGCCATCGGTTCGGTGACAACATACGCGTGTTTCATCGGTACCAGTGGAATGTCCACGTTCAACGAGTTCGCAATGTTTTTCGACCAAACCCCGGCAGCGTTTAGAACAACGTCACTCTTCAAAATCCCATAGGGCGTCTCGACACCGCAAACCTTCTTCTTATTTGGACCGATGTCGTCCGTTAATATCTTCGTCACTGGACAATCTTCGATCACCTATAGACGATCGAAAACAGAGTAAGAGCTAACAGAAAAATTCGATCAGCGAAAAGACCCGAGCACGCTATTCACCTGACAACCATTGTTCTTCGCCGATTTTACCAAAGCGTTTATCAACATGCTTGGATCGACGACTCCGTCTGTCGGAGAGTAGACAGCTGCCCGAAATGATTTCTCGTCGAGCAGAGGAAACAGATCTTTCGCCTCTTTCGGCGAGATTATACGTGCTCCAAGATCGAGCATTTTCGATCCGCTAACCAGTCTTTTGCATTCGTCCAGTCTTTCCTACAACGTCGACTGTAGAAAATATTGTCCGTAACTGTACAGGGATAGACTAGACTTCAGAACAGAATTCCAACGCGTGTATGACTTGTTCGATAATAATTCAATTTCAAGGAAACCGGTACTGGCTAGAAGAAGAAAAAAGACGAATCTCCCACGTCTCGGTTAAGCTATGTATTCGAGAAGGAACGTATTGAATGATTAGAAAAAGTTATTTTCACCATGCCGAATCCTACTCCGAGTGTTGGTCCACTCCGTACAGTAATTTTGTACATTTTTGAATATTTACGATAGTGTGAATGATGAGAAGTCCACCGTTGTTGATCCAGCCTGGATCGATACCAGTCTCATCCTTTAAAGATTTGAGCACTCGTTTGGTAGTGTTGAGCAGTTGCATCTCGACGTCGTACGGTCCACGTATACCCCATACGAGGCCTGCAGTGTGCCATGTGGTTCCAGACGTTAATTTCGATTTATCCAATAGGACAGCTTTGATGCCCGATTTTCCCAAGTGATACAACGCGTTGCAACCGGCGCTCCCCCCACCTGTAAATAAATTTCATTCAATGTTATCATTATCTGCGGATCTTCATGCAAAATAAAAATGTTCTCCATTGATTCTGAGCAGCAGGAAGGACGGTAGACTCAGTAGAGTTTCAAACTCGACTCGAACCTTTTATTTTGTAGAATTTTCTTGCTTTGTGCGCCAACGATTACTACAACAATTATTTATATCATCGCAATATAAACTGATTTATCGTGCAAACTGGAGATCCCACGCAAACGGGTAAAGGTGGAACTTCGATATGGAATCGTAAATTCGAGACGAGAATAATGCAAATTACGCTACGTAAACGTAAACATAGGACTTTTGACGGCGATTACGGCCTAGATTGATCTTTTATCTAGCGCTCTTGACTAGTGGAAAACCCCATTTGCATTATGAGAAATGAGGAAGCGCATCCCGCACCCTTGCAATCCTGGAAACGAGGCTACCCCCTTCATGACTTCTTTAAATTAAAAGCATTACAATATTCTTAAATTTTTCTAATCTTTTACTGTTTTATATTTCACCCAGCCATTATATTTCTTCATAAATACATCAAGAACCCCAGTGTAGTTATATATAATTCAAATGTTAGATACTTTACAAAGATCAATATTTTTGCAACGGTTCGAAACGACGGAAATGTTTGGTTTACTTGATTTACCGATTATTACAACATCCGCGTGGTCTGGCAGTTGTACCGATGAAGTCTGAGTTCTTCGTGGTGTTCTCGCTACCGATCTCGCGGAGCTGATACATCTCGTGTTCATCTGGAAATCACTTGTTGAAAACTTTGCAATTTTTTGTTTCGAAAAGAAATAAAAAAAGAACGAAGCAAACGCTTCTATACAAATACCTTGGTCTTTATTAGACGGAACATACTGTTTCACTTTCGTAGAATAAGCAACACGCGTGTATCACAGCTCTGCGGTGGTTGATCACTGATGCACAGCTTCTTTCGCAGACATTATCGTTCCGACAACTTTGTTTTTTTCCCAATTATTTCACCATCGAAACTACGATTGTAATTTGTAATGTTTTCGTTCACCGATACCATTATTCGAGGAATACGAACGAGTAAGAAATACGAGACTTTCCTCGCGCAGTCTTGCGAACGAGTGAAAAATTCTATTCGTTTGTGAACTTTTTATTATTAATTCTTCATCGTTACGCGTGTAAATTTCAATGCGCGTTAAACGATACGATAACATTGATCCGTCGTGGTGTTGCGTAAATTATAGTAATTTATTGTAAATAAATGATAAGCGACTCACATCGACGATTCGTTATCGAAAAGACCATGTTGTTGCTCGTTTAAAAGTTTTTATTATCATCTGTAAACTAAAGCATTGGTTGTTGTATCTTGTCATTGAAAGCACACTTTGCATTAGTGTATGTCTACTTATTTATACTTGACACGGTACAGTATTGCATACGCGCTCGCGTTCTCTCTCTCTCTCTCGCTCGTTTTATCTCTCTATCTCTCATATGCATGCACGCATACCCATAATTATATATGTACAATACTTGGGTTTTTGTTTTATCGAAGGTCAGCTAGACAATAAATAATAGCGATAGCATAGTTGCACATTAATGAAATATAAAAATGTGTCGATACGAAAAATTTCGGGTTTCCTTCGACGCCTTGAACGATCGTTGAACTTTAATCATGTCGACAACTAAAAGGAGATATCGTACATTTGCTAAATAAAATCCGAGGTTTCGAAGAAAAAAAGAACCACGCAACAAAGTATTTACCTAGGACGGAAGTTAGAACTCATTCGTTTCGAATATATACAGGGGGCGTATAAAGTATTCGTACACTTTTTGAGAACGAATAACTTTTTCAAAATTGGACCCAACAGCTTGAGTTTCTTCGAGTCATTAGAAGGATTAGTTCACTAGCTAATGAGTAAATAATGTTTTTTTTAATTGTCATTTGTCACATTTGCGAAGGAAAAAGTAAATGTCACGATTATTAAATTTTTTATCTGTGCCTATAACAATTTAAAAAAGAAAATTATTTGCACATTAGCTAGGAAATCCTTTTAACGTCTCAAAAACATTCAAGCTGTTGGGTCGAATTTTGAAAATTTTATTCGTTTTTGAAGGGTGTACGAATACTTAGTACACCCACTGTAACTCGAATCGGCGTTGCTTGCTGATCGTAACTGGTACTACAGTAAAGCCTTGATCTAAGAGAACGGAAACCGTAGGATCTACGAAAAACAAATATCCCCTCCACTGCGGGCAATACCTCAGGCAAATGTTTTTATTTTTCATTTCTTGCTATGGAACCATTTCCAACCGATTTCTGAAGTGATACATGATGCTTCACATGTAGGTACAGTCGACATGGGCCAAATTATATCTTGTTTGGTGTTATTCGAGACAGAAAAATGTCACAGATACGTTCGTAAAATTTCATTAAAAATAAGTTAAAATAAAGAAGTTTCATTCATTGCATGAAGCTTGGGCCTTCGGCCGCGCGGTCTGTGTTTACACGTGTTTACACGGATGAAAAATAGTAGAACCACACGACCTAAGAGACAGCATGGACCCGAGGATTTCCCTTACATCAAGGATTTACTGTATATGCGCCTATAATTATGAAAGTGGTCCGAGTCATGTATTTCTTGTTTCGAGATATTTCAAGAAAAAGGATATTAACCCTTAGCACTCGAGTGGCGACTCTGAGGCACCACTTAAATATTGCTATATCAGTAATGTAAAATAATTGTTACGTTATATTACATTATTTTATATCAAATAAATTACTAAACATTTGAATATTGCGTGAGTAAATTGAATCATAGAATATGCATAAAATGAAAAGATCCATATAGAATGAAAATTTTCTAAATCGGAAGAAATGTTTGGTTTTCGTGTTAAAATAGTTCCGAGTGCAAAGTTAACACTAAATGAATTCCATGTAATGTTGAAATAACAAGCACTATCTGACGGTTCATTTTTGACGATATCGTAAGAATTACATTGAATTAATTTAGTTTAAAATAACGTGACGTGAAAAATAGATAAACTCATTTGTTTTTTTAAATCTTGACTTGGACTACTTTCATAATTATGGGCACATATATCGTTAACAAAAATCTAACGATCTACGAGTTCGAACGATCGCGCAGTTTAAACGGTACGTTGCAACCGAGTCGATCAACTAGAACTAGTGGAACGGGAAGAAAAGAAAGAAAGACGGAGAAAGGGCAGGATCCTTTTTCTTTCGGTACGAACGAATTGCAACGCAATAATGGAAAATATCGTACTTACGAACAATACCAATGCGGTAGCGTTCCGTTGATCGATGACCGATCGTGAATTTGTGGTACGGTAACGTGCGTCCCTTTTCTCGCGTCTCACGACGATATCGGTGGATCCGTATCGACGTTATTTGCTAATGGATCCGCGGAAATGGAAACGAAAAACGGACTAGATCGATTTCGTTAGAGCGAAGTGTGTTCCTCGCTGGCTAAGCTGTCGGTTTCCTCGGTGTCGGAATTGGTTGCAGCTTGGACTCGGGCGTACTCGTCGGTGTCGATACTCTTGCAAAAATGTATCGCGTACTTCAATTTCTGACAAAGTACTTGTTTGCACGAGTACCGTGGCATTTTCAACAAGAAAAAGCACGTGTAACTTTCCGGAAGATAGCGATCGGGCGGATTGTATTTATCCATCACCTGGAAAAATGAAAGTCTACGTAAGATTCACTGTAAATGTGAATGCAAACGTAATTGGCCGGCATCCGTAAACGAATAGGAAGGGGAGAGAAGAAAAAAGCAACGACAGCGATTTACCTGCAGGACAAAATCTCTACCGCGAAAGTCGGCTATCGTACGCGGTAGACGAGTTCTTCCCCAAACAAACCGCAAGAACAGAGATCTCTCTTGATTAGAGAACTCTTCCATCACTTCCCAGAACCATTGGATCAGCGGCGCGTTTGCCTCGATGCCTGAAAAACATATTATTAATATCTCTGAATGCGTTTTAATGTCAACTAGAATATGCCAGGAAATGAAATATGTCCTTTACAAGAAAAAAATATCGATCACCTTGAAAATTCCGGGCAAAAATGACTGAGAAAAAAATAAAATTTGCAAAGCATTCACCTTGCGATACCATTTACATTGCGTTAAAAACATTTGTTATATCATCGTTAACATGTCAACAGGAGAACGAGATCTATAACCGTAAAACGTTTAAAATACATCAGAGACGTGCTTAGGGTATCAGTTTTGATTCGTCTGTGTCAACCGCGTGTTGGTTCTCGTACCTTTGTACGTTGCGACGGATTTCAATAGAGTAAGCGGTATATCCGGACTGCCGCAGACCATCGTTTCCAGTTCCGTCCCGCTGAATAACGCGAGGAAGGGTACAGGTATCACTTTGGACATTCCATCGCGTACCGCGGCTACTTGGGCATCGAATTCGTGCAGTCTATAGTTCAAGGCCAATCGAACGTACTCGTGCTTGTTTGCTGGTGTAATCTTTTGATATCTGAAAGCCGAGACATCGAATGGAGATATGAAGGTAAGAAACGAGAATGAGCGTCGACGAGTAAGTGTTTCGACTTGCGTACCTGTTCGACAGCGGTACGTCGTGACCTACGGCCGACGGTGTCGAAAATGGCATTTCGAGAGTTTGAAAGACTTTTTCGTCGGGATCCATGTCCCGAATGCAAAGCAATCCGGGGACATAGTCCCGGTCAACTTCGGTCAAGTCAGCTGGCGTTAACGAGCATCCGGCGAGTTGTTTCCATACGGGTTCGGCCAAGTTCAAGCTCAACGGACTGCCCGTTCTTATCGCTATACCCATCAAGATTCCAAGAAATCGGAACATGTTCAAGTGCAGAGGCGAGTCGGCGGTCGGGTTTAACAGGAAGCAATCCCTGTTGGTGCCGTTGTCTTCTCGGCCGTTCGGAGTTGGTATGAACAACGGTAGGGAACCATTTTGCAGTTCGTCGCACATTTCCGCGATACTCTCGCTGTAACCGCCGCCGCAGTCGTCCACGCTCTCTCCTGTCAGGGAGAACGAACGAACGGGACGGTGAGCAATGAGATCGACAAATCGTCGCGAACGCATTTAATCTCTTAATCGTTTGAGTTGGGCGTCACAATTACTTACCGACGAATTTCACCTTCCATACCCTGTGCGGAAAGAAGAGGACGTCTTGAGTCAGCAGAGACATTTTCGAAACCATCTGACCAAAGACCGACTTGATGCCGTCCGGTCCGGCCAAGCCGCCTTTGCTTCTGGCCCGTTTCACCTGTATTCGATTCAACTCTATCACTGGGCCGTGTTGCCGGTCTCTGACCATCGTCGCTTGGACCACTTTACGGAAGGTCGCCTCTTTGATGCTATAGACGAGTATCGGGGCCAGTTTGCTGAGACTCAGGGGCCCGGTGATCGGGAACATCGGCAGACACGGGCAAAGCAGCTCGGCGAAGTGGTGCAACAATACCAGCCGGCTATGCAGCACGGAAAACGGAAGATCTTTTACCAAATCGTACTCCATCGGCGTGACGGCGGGCATTTTGGTCTGCGTGGCTTTGGTGGTACTCCAGGCGACGGTGTGTGCGCTTCCGCAGGCGACTCGCGTGATCTTCTCGCCTTGTAGCGCGCGAACCAACCGAGGTCGTTGGAGCGCGCTTGTCGTTCCGTCGCCCAGCTGACCCTCGTCGTTGTCCCCCCACGTGAAAACCTCTCCTTTATCGGAACAGGCCACGCAGTGTAACGATCCCGTCGCTATGGAGATGATCTTCTTGCTTTGAAGCGCCGTAATCTTACGCGGCCTACGCACGTGTTCGTCGATGCCGTGGCCCAACCGATGATAGTCTCCTTTGCCCCTACAGAAACACGTGCATCAGAATATTAACGCGTCGACAGATTTTTCTGAACCAACTCGAAGGTAGGTGGCACGTTTAACTGTTATATCATTCACGATACTCTGTATTTGTCGACAAATATGTACAATTTCAATCGGCGGTGTAGATTATTACTACATGACTTATGCCATTGACATAACGGTTAAACGAAGATGCCTGTGAGATTGAACCAGCCATCTGTTCACGCGACGAAAGTTGGGAATGTCGAGCAATCCGATATTACGTTGGCTGGAGAATCTGGCCGGCTGGACCGTGTTAGCCCAGAAGACTCGTCGAAAGGGCAACGGATAGGATACGTAATCATTGGGCAAAGAGGAAACAGCGAACGAATCACCGTACCACGTGTAGATCGCTCCCGATCTCGTTAGAGCCACGGAGAATTGGCTGCCGCAATCGACTTTGATCACCCCGAGTCCCGCGAGAGACTCGATCTTCATGGGGACCTTGCATCCGTCGCTGCCGCCTCTGCCCAATTTCCCGTAGTCCCCGTCGCCCCAGCTCCAAACGTTGTCGTCATCGGTGACGCAAAGCGTTTGCGCGTCTCCGCTTCCGCAGGCGACGTCGATCGCTTTGTAATCTTGTAACGCTTCGACCAGCTTCGGCGTCAGTTGGTCCTCGCTGTCACCGTGGCCCAAACGTCCGTATCGACCTAAAACGAGGATACGCACAGTTATCGTATTCCGCTAATCCGAAAACAAACTCAAAGAAGAATAAGAGGAAGCCGCAGAGCACAGTTTACTTCACCTTTTCCCCAGGTGTAGAGCAAGCCGGTGCTCGTAATCGCCGCGCTGTGGTTACCGCCGCAAGCGATGTCCACGATTTCAATTCCCAGAAGTTCTTCGATCAGTTTCGGTCGGTCGTGTGACATTCGGTTCCCGTGGCCCAATTTACCGTCATCACCTTCTCCCCACGAATAAACGTGTCCCTCGGAGCTGAGTGCGAGACAGTGTTTCCCTCCCGAATTCACTGCAACTTTCTTCACGAACACGTGCTGGATAGATTCCAAAAGAGTCGGTTCCGTCACGGAGTCGTTTCCTCCGATTCCGAGTCGGCCGAGCGCACCGTATCCTATAGTATATCGAACAGAGCGTGGATATCAGACTCGATCGAACAAGGGAAATCAGAAAAGGAAGTAGAAGAAGAGATCGGGAAGCTCTCTCGCGCTTAGATCGCGAGATTACTGTAATCATAATTTTTCAGTGTTCTAAATATACGATAAAAAAATCAATCGAAGATTCATCAGAGGGTACGTTTTTGTTAAAATAATAAGGTACGTCTAAGCGTCTGATGCGCACTGTATAACGATAAGTTTGAGAAATTATATATTATTATATCGTTTGCGTACCGGTCGCATAGACTTTTCCATCGGCAGTGACGGCGAACAAGGTTTGCTCTCCCCCCGTAAGCTGGACCGGTCGAAGTGCGGACAGGTTCTCGCAGAGAACCGGTAATTTCGCCTTGGCACCTTCGAGGCCGCCCAAT
Organism: Lasioglossum marginatum; assembly: GCA_028455795.1. Taxonomy (NCBI): domain Eukaryota; kingdom Metazoa; phylum Arthropoda; class Insecta; order Hymenoptera; family Halictidae; genus Lasioglossum; species Lasioglossum marginatum. Next base: position 4,217,662 of record CM052264.1, on the reverse strand, counting down.
TGACCCCGATGATTGTGTCCCCAGCCGTAAATCGCTCCGGAACCATCCCACGAGAGCGTCCAGTCTTCCGGTCGGCGGTTCAGCCACTGTAATAGCTGCTCGTCGTGTTCCTGCTTGAACAATTGGTGGCTCTCGTGGTCCCTGTTGGCTGTTTCACCGTCAGCGTTCATCTCGTTGATGCGCTTGGTAACCTCGAGACAGAACGCCCTCGGAAGTGGCGTGCGATTCACCAGAGCTTTGGCGACTCTCGCGGAGAGACAGTACCTTCGAAACCAGGACCATTTGTGGATTTCCGAGCAGCAGTACATCCCATCGAGTTCGATGTCGCACGCGAGAGCGACCAGCACCTTGAACAAATCGCTGTGCATCAGCTGTTTCCCACCACGGACCAACGGGTCTTCGTAAAAGTACTGTTTCAGCAGAGCTTGAGGCAGCGATCCGAGCAGGGTGGTGAGGGCGACCTCCGGCCGTATGCTAGGACCGGTCGTGTAGACGACCTGCAACTTCTTGAGCGCCCACATGCGCTGCTGGGCTGACAACACACTTAGTTGACTGCACTGGGCCAGGGTGGCGGCGAGTCTCGTCGCGTCGTTCCTATCCAGCCCAATCAAACCGTTGTCAAGCAGAGACTCGGCCAGCCCGATCGATGGCTCTGAGAGAACCGCTCTGTCCGAGACGAGCTCGTGGCCCGAGAGGCTGGCGAACACTGGGTGTACAGTGAACCGCCATCCCCAGCCGTTTACAGATCCGTCCGATGAGAACCTCCACTTGAGCTCGTCTCCGGGTATCCGGATCTCACCGTTGGCCCATTCGCTCCACTCCCGGCCGGACTTCACCGCCACCACCCTGTTGTTGGTATCCATGAACGCGAGCGGATCGTGGCGTCGCTCGGTCGAGCATCGTCGATCGAACTCAACCCTCAACGCCTCCGCGCCGGGAATCTTGACGTGGCCGGTCAACGTAGTACCATCGATATATGGATGCGGGCTCTCCTGCACCACCGGCTGTGGCAGATTGCTCCCGTTGTTCGAACTCTTCACCGTGTCCTCCAGCTCGGTGATGCAAATCTCCAGGATCATCGTGCGAATCGAATGGTTCACCTTCGCGAGCGCTATTAACACGGATGACAAGGTCTCTCGAGCTCCCTTGCAGACCCGATTCGCCACCGCCAGTTTCAGCAGATCGACCAGCATCCTAGCGTCTTCCTCGGCGATCGTCGACGTGAAATCGTCCAGACTCGGATCCGCCGAGCCGTTCCCTTCGCCGACCAATTGCGCGTTTGACGTAAGCGTCGCCGCGATCACGCTCATCGCGCTGCTTGACATCTTCGAGGCTCTCGAGGACAGACTCGCCGAGCTGGACATCGACGGGAACATGGTCAGCGGGTAGTCCTCCGATTCCGGGCTGGTTCTAGGATTGGCGATCAAGTTGGCCACTTCGGCGGCGTTCGCCGGCGCCTCGCCGCCGCCCTGCGAGCTTTCTCCGACGTTCTGATAGACGGCGTGTCCGACGCCAGTGCCGATACTTGTCTCGTCCACTCCTCCTGCTACCGTTCCTATTGTAGCGATCGTTCCGACAGTTCCAGCGTCAGGCGATGTTTCCGCGAGCGTGTAGGCTCCTCCACCGCTGGATCCGTGCCCGGTGCTCCCGCCGTTGATCGAGTTGGCTTGCCCACCAGCGGCGATTCGCAAGGTCGAGTGGCTTTGAAGCGCGGTCACTACGGCGATGCGGGCTTGCATTATTCGAAGCGCATTGATCACGTGCTGCAACGCTTGCTGTTTTACCCCATTGCTCTCCAGCGACAAGATGATACTCGCAAGAGAGGGTCGGCTGCCGTTGACGTTCGAGCCGTTACGAGCTCCGCTCGTACTCGCACAGTCATCGTAGGCGCCGTTGCTGGTTCCGGGAACGGGGACATTACCGCCACCACTGCTACCGGCGGCAGCGCCGAATCCGCTTGTCGAACACGACGGCATGTAGGTCGCGCCAGCCTCTCCGACGTTGCTTTTGAAACGTAGCATGGTCTGGCCGAGCGGATCTTTGATCGTTGGAAAGGTGACCGGTTGTTGATTGCTGGCCGCCGGCAGATAAAGAACCCAAGCGATGCTGTGACTGGAGCCGCACGACACGCGATTCACCCGTGTGTCGTCGAGCTCGTGCACCAACGACGGTTTTTTGTTGACAGTCGTCGAGCCATTGCCCTGCTGTCCATGATCGTTGTCGCCCCACGCGTACACTTGCCCGGTTTCGGTGACCGCGAGACAGTGCAGAGCGCCGACGGCCACGTGGACCACCTTCTTGCCTCGCAGACCCTCGACGATCGTGGGCTTTCGAACGTGATGGTCGTCGCCGTGGCCCAACCGAAAGTAGTCGCCTTTTCCCCAGGTCCAAACCTCGCCGTACTTAGTCAATGCCAAGGAAAATTGTGCCCCGCACTCGATCTGCACGACGCTCAAACCGTTCAGCATGTCGATCAAGAACGGAGTTTTGCAGCCGTCGCTGCCCCCACGGCCGAGCTTGCCAAAGTCTCCGTCGCCCCAGGAATAGACGGAACCGTCGGCGGTCAACGCCATCGTCTGCGCATCCCTGCTACCGCACGCGACCTGTATCACTCGGTGACCTATCAACGCCTGCACCAGCTTCGGCTTGAAACGGGTGGCGGTATCCCCGTGGCCCAATCTGCCATACTCGCCCAAGCCCCAGGTGTAGAGTTCGCCCCTGCTGGTCACGGCGGCGGAGTGTCCGGAGCCGCAGGCGATGTCTCGTATCCTCTTTGCCTTGAGGGCTTCGATCAGCCTCGGTTTGTCGAGCGTCTGACAGTTGCCGTGGCCTAGCTTCCCGTCCTCTCCCTCGCCCCAGGAGAACACTTTGCCATCCTTGGTCAGAGCGAGAACATGCTTGCCGCCCGAGTGCACCGCTACCTTCCTGATCACGTACTGGTCAAGGAACGGTATTGGCTTCGGCTCGCAGACGTTGCTATCGTCGCCGAGGCCGAGCCGACCGTTCGTGCCTTCTCCGCAAGCGTACAGTTTCCCCTTCTGGCTGACAACGAACAATGTCTTGCTGCCGCCGGCGATGTAGACGGGCTTCAGCTTGGACAGAACCTCGCTGTAGACCGGTAACTTGATCTTGGAGCCCTTCAGGCCGCCGAGTTGATCCTTGTCGTTCAATCCCCAGACGTAGACTGCCGAGTAGTGGGGCGCCTCGGTGGGCCATTGCGCGTTCATCTGCTCTTGCTCGATCTCCCAATCCGACGCCAGGAACGAGACCGAGGTGGCTAGCTGGTTTTCAAAGATTTTTTTCTTGCCGACGATCCGAAGCCCGTGTATTCTGCAGTCGATGCCGCCGTTACGGCACTGTTTCACCGCGATCTCGATGCACGGGTAGTACTCTTTACTGTCTTGGAGAAGCAGGACGCTGGTGTCGGTGTGCCACACGTTGATCGTCGCCAGCTCGACTAACCGGCTGAACGTCTCGCCGACGTACACCGCGATAAGCGATGGCATGTAGCTGCCGTCCTGCGGGTTCACCAGTATCTTGAGCGAGTGCACCAGTATGCCGGGCAACATCTCCAAACGGATCCAATGTTGACACTGGACGCCGCAACTCTGCCAGTACCAGCCAGACTCGTCGACCAGTCGGGCCGCCCAGTTCTCCCGCGAAGACACGGTCAGCGTTCGAATGCACTTGGACCAGTCGTCGATCAGCGAGGATTCCGCGAAGTCTTGCCGGTGGTATCTGCCCGGTTTGCCGGCGTACACCGCCGCCGATCCGGGCTCGACGATCCGGCTGAATCCATGTCGGTGACACCGTTTCGTGTAGAAACAATTCTCGCAGAGGTTGTAATTCTCGCAGTATTTGCACTTGAACCGTGGACCGGAGATCGGCAGCAGATGGCAGGAATTGCAGGAGAACGAGTGGTGGAAGGACGGCACCCTTTCCATCTCTGTCGCGCACCCGGTCCAACCGCTCTGGTGGGGAAAGTCGACCGACACGTCTTCCCCGTCGTTGATCACGGCCGTCACGATCCCGACGGACTGATGATTCACCGATCCCCACTTATACTTGGGCACGGTTACGGACGCCATCACCCGGACCTTGTCGCCGACCTTGAGCGCGACCGGCCCACCAGGTATCGTCGGCGGGTGTCCCAGCAGCTCGATGTGAATAAACCGGACCCAGTAGGTGGCACCCCATCGTTGCCACGCGACCTGCACGTTCAGATCATGTAGACCTCCCGGATCTATCTTCGTCACCTGTCCCACATCCCCGTACTCGACCTCCTCGTAGCTCTTGCAACACCGTACCAGCATGCCAGGAATCAGGTTGTCTCGCACGTAGGTCGCGTACTCGTCGACCGAGAGAAAGTCGGACCTCTTCACGTAGTTAGGCGGCATCGACGAGGAGACGGCGTCGTTCGCTGATGGCGAGTCGTCAACGTTCTCGCTGGTCGAATCCTCGGGATCCGACAATCCGTAGACACTCGACAAAGTCTCGCTGTCGCTGAGCGCCGCGTCCGGGTTCTCGAGGAGCCAGGCCACCACGCTCTCGGCAGTGATGTAGCCGACTGCGGTGTTCAGGCTCTTGATCGCGAACTCGACGCTTCGCTTTGGGAAACCCATCTCCGTCAGCTGCGCTATCAGAGGGCTCATCGGCGGAGGGCTCTTTCGTGCATTCCCGGAGTTTCTGCAGTGCTTCTTCTGGCTAGAGGTCAGCGATGCCAACGAACAATCAGACGCGGGAGAGTCGGGTACCGAGACGGGACCTCCTCCGGCTCGCTGGATCGGTGAGTGACTCAGTTCCGAGGCTAGATACTGCGAGACTGTCAAAGCGGCCACTTCCAATTCTCTCCGCTTGAAGATGGGTCTTAACGGTTGCGGTCTCGTCGCCCGGAGAAGCATCTCTTGGAATAATGTGACACGTCTATCGCGACAGCCCTCGACGTCCTCCGCGTGGTTGTCGCTCTCATTGCGGTCGTTGTCGATTCGGTTGTCGTTGTCATTATCGTTGTCGTTGTCAATATCGACGTCAACCTTACCGTGTGGTGGCGGCGGTCGTCGCGCATCGTCGCCGATCTTGGTTCCGTCGGTCCCGATCTCGTACTCGGCGTTCAACTCGTCCTTGTTGTCGTTGTCGATATCGACGTCGACCTTGCCGTTCGGCAGCGCTTGTCGCGCATCATCAATCCAAAAACTGTCAGTTCTGATCTCTTGCTCGGCGTTCAGCTCGTCCTTGTTGTTGTTGTCGTCGTCGTCGTCATCTTCGTCGTCCTCGTCTCTCTCCTCCTCGTCAACGACGCGGTCGTTTTCGTTGTCGAGATCGTCGACCACTTTCTCTCGGTGGTGATGTTGGTGGTGGCGGTAGTGGTGGTGGTCGTCGTCGTCAGCTTCATCGTCGGCAATTGTGGCGGCGGTGACGACATCTCTGGCACGAGCATCGGCTACTTGGAGACGGGCACAGGTGCTCGTTCGAGAACGAGCGCTGACTCTACGCGTGTGGACGCGTCTCCTGCGTCTGGTTCCGACGTTAGTCTCGACAACCCTGCTGCCGACATCCTCCGCGGAACTTCTGCCGTCAGCTACATCGGCAATATCATCGTCGTGCGCGTTGCACTCGTTCTTCTTGTTGATAGGCTGTCTCAAAATCTTTCTCAATTTGGACTGGTGATCGAGAACCGCTTTCCCTGCGTTCAACGCAGCGAGCTGTTGCTGCTGAGTGCGCAGCACGGACGGGTTCACGGCGCCGGCGATCACCGGCATCCCGTTCGGTCGCTTGTCCAACCCGCGATGACCCAGCAACAGGTTCGCCCAGGTCGACAAGAACGAGTCCGGCATGGGCATGCGATCCAGACGAAACTTCTCTGCGACGCGTTTCACGGAGAAGAACGGCAGCTTGTGGCGCGTGTCGGTGTTGTGCATCTTCGCGAGAACTTTCGCGTGCCTGGTGAACCTGTAGATCGTTCCAATTTGTCCGTCCACGTCAACCAGATCTCCGATTCGCGGCCTGTCGTCGAGTCCTCCGATGACCATCAGTGTCGCCATTACCGTCTGTTGGATGCTCAAGCTGTTCTCTCCACCGTTCTCGTTCACTTGTATATGGAAGAGGGGTCCGTCACTGAGCAGGTCCGACGCCAGAGACAGCTTCGACGCGAGGAACGCGTTCAGCGTCGCGTTCCAATTTGGAACCGAGTGCAAATATCTCACCAAAGAAACCAGCTCCTCGACGATTGTCGAACTGTGAGAGGCCGTTAAGGACACGCGACACCTGTTCGCGTACGGTTCGGACGAGGAGCCGAGATCGCAGGAGAGCGCGATACGGCCCATTATTCGGAATGTTCTCTCGAGGAACGGCACTCCGTTCGGATTGCCGGCGGACCAACATGGCAGAACGGTGCTCAGCAACCGCACAGCCATTATCTGTTTCTCCAAGTTCGAATTTCGCTCCTCCGCGATCACGTTCAGAAGAAAATCAATCCAAGGTTTGGTGCTCAACGACTTGCAGAGCTCTGTGGAATTGGCGATCGCTCTAAGCATGCTCAGCGTCGCCCAGGTCTCCGTGGATTCTTGCGAGAAACTTCGCGGAGACTGACCGATCGAACCGATTGAGCCGACCAAGTTCACGGTGTCGGCCTTATGCGCGGCCGACGTTACGCCGCGCAGCACAGAGGCGAGCGTCTTTATGGCGGATGGTGTCACCTTGTCGGCCACTATGCCGCAGCAAAGCAGCAGAACGCGGAGCAATGCGAGAGAAGCGGACTTGAGGCAAGTGGTCGGCCGAATGTCGGATACCGGGTCGCTCATCGTTTGGCAGCTGGAATTCGGCTTGATCGTATCGAGCGGGGTATCCAGATCGCTGTCGGTCGCCGGTGGTGTCGTCGGTTCGGCCAGTTTCAAGTCGTACTTGCCCTCCTTGCCCATGCGATACGAATTGGTGTTACCGTTGTCCCACTGGACTCGAACCCAACCGTCCACGCCGGGTTCGTGAATCACGTGCCCCTCACCGGGCGGAGGACCGTCTTGATCACCCCATTTCCAATCCACCCCGCGAACCACTCGAGTCCCGACTTTCATCAAGACTGCTAGCTCCTTGCCGGTCAGTTGCACGCTCGGCGGTTTGCTCTTTTCCAACGCGTCTTCATAAATCGCGGTTGTAGCGTCCTTAGACTTGAATTCGTCCGATTCCGGTCCCGTCGACGACGTCGCCACGATCGTGGCGTTTCTGCTCGCGTTCCCAGTCGCATTTACGTTCGTGTTTGTGTTCGCGTTTCCGTTCGCGGCCATTACTGCTGTCGCTGTCGCAGCGGCCGGTCCGATCTGCCTAAGCAACGTCAACACGCTCGACAACGTGCCCGAGTTGATTAACAGGCCAATCTCGTTGGCGTGCTGGTAGTTGGTCAGCATGCCCAGTATCGTCAGCAAGAATCTGGCCCTCGGCAGTTTCCGCAACCAAGTGTACGTACCCTGGTTCAGGCTGCTCTTGTCACTGATCTTCGGTTTGCTCGGCACTTCCGCTTGAACAACGTACGCCCGCAGCGCTTTCACCGCCCACGAGGTCACCTCCGCTTCGGACAGAATGATTCGCGACTTCTGATAGGGCGTTATCGATCGAATATTGTCGAGGCAATGCGTGATCGTGTTCTCGTCGACGCGCGTGTTCTCGTGAGTCAAGCCGAGCCAGCCGTTCAACAACGAGTACTTGACCGACGTGATCAGATTGTCCTTGCCGAGCAGCTCTCGCATCATCAGAATTCCCTGTTCTCGCAATTTGGCTCGCTGCGTCTGACAGTACATTGCCCGGCGCAAAGTCTCCACGTCCGTGCCGTCCTCGGTCACCACGAAATTGATTATGTTTGCCATCAGTTCGCTCGCATCGATGTTCAACGGCCTCTGTCTGACCCGTTCGGCGATCTTGCCGATTCGTTTCCTGGCGTCGTTCTCCGAGGTGTTCTCCAGCTTGGAGGGCGATGACGGCGACGGTTTACCGGACACGGATACGGAAACAGAAACGGTAGCCGCCTCTTTCGGCGTCGTGTCCTCCTCTGACTTTTTCCGAATCTTCCCGTTCTGAATCGAAACGTTCACGATATCCTCCGGTTTGCTCGGCGATCCTCTGTTCCCGCGAACGATATCCCTTATCACTGTTCGAACTGCCCTCTTGAACCTCGGTACCGTGTGCAATAGCTTCGCGTCGCGCAACCCTTTGATCTCGTAGCTGGTCGCTGACCGAATCTCGTGAAGCAGGAACCTGCACTTCTCTTGAGCCGGCGCGCACACCTCTTTGTAGCTTCTATTCTGTTGCTGTCTGATCCGAATAAAGTTCCATTTGGTCTGATGAATCGCTCGAACCATATCGGCCAACGGTTTCGGTAGTTTCCCGTTCACCCCGTTCCCCGCGATCTCCTGATCGATCGTTTCGATCGCCTGGTATCCTAGCCTGAGATGTTTCACGATCACCGCCATCAACAAACGGCCCACCTCCTCGACAGGATGATCGCCGGAGAACTCGGTATGCGCCAACAAATTGTTCGCCTTCGAGTACTTGTCGACGATCGTCAGGAACGCGTGAACCTGCGGGTCGGTTCTGTGGGTCTCGGCGAGCGCGTGCACGAACGCCGTCACGCGGTCGTCCTTCTCCTTTTGCGGCTCGTTTTTGATACGGGTCTGGTGCGGCAGCTGTGGCTCGGTCGGCGAGTTCGCCGCCGTTGATGTATTGCTCCTCGCCTCTCCTTTCTCCTCCTCGTACGGATTTGGTGGCTGTAGAACCTGCAAACCACCGCGAAAAAAATTCGCGTCCAGCCAAACTCCGGACTCCTCTTCGGCCGGCTGCAACGGCAGGCTCTGTCGCATTCGGTGCGCGTGCAATCCCAAAAGAAATCCGAGGGCTCGTTCGGCATCGAGCAGAGAGGAACACGCGTCTGTTGCGTGGATCGTGATCTCGGTGGTCTCCGGCTCCGAGTGGCAATAATGCCCGACGAAATATGAATCCATCATGGATCGCGGGGGCAACGGAGGCAATTGTTGCTGTTGTTGACCGCGAGCCGTGCTCGAAACACCGGAATAACCGCCATCCCATCCGAACGTGATTTTCTCCCGAATCCCCTCCTCCGAGGAATCCGTCGCGGTCGTCGCCTCGAACCGCACCGCGTCTTGTACGTCATACACGTTGTTGTTGATCACCACCCAAAGACCACCGTCTCGATTGTGGTTCTCCAAATCGGCCCAACGGATCACGGACGGCTCGTCCGAGATCGAGATCTTGTTGCTATGCTGCGGAGCTATAATGCCCGGCCAAGACAGCTCGTCCGTCTCGTTCCTTTCGATGCCCGGTACCAGTTTGTTGAACCGGTCGAGCGCCTCCAACATCGGTCCGATCCGTTCCATCCAGTTCATCCGGAGCAGCAGCATCGGGTAATCGACTTGCAGAAGAATCAGGCAGGTGATCAGCTCTGGTAGCAAAACGTGGACAATGTCCCCCCTCAATACCATGCAGACAAACACGAATTGTTTGAGGCTCGCGTTAGCCAGTTCGGCCGCCAGCGTCGCGATCTCGGTTACGTGACTGGAGATCAGCGAAATGTATTTGCTGAGAAGCGACTCCGCGCCGAGCATCTCCTGGTCGCGCGAGTTCTCCGTTCTCGACTGATGAATGCAATCGTATAGTCGCGCTACTACCAACCGTTGAAACTTGAGCAGAAGGTTCAAACTGGGAGAGGCGTCGTTCCTCTGCCAGATCAACGACTCCTCGTTCCCGCGAATCGACTGATCTGACGGCGACCAGCCTAGACGCAATTTCGATCTCGTGGTACATGTACCGTTCTTGATCAGCTGCTTCACCAGCTGCAACAGCGAGATGCTCGTATTACTGTTCTTCTCCGAACTGAGCTCTTTCGCTTGCTTGACCGCGTCGCTGGATTTACTAGCAGCCGTCGTCGTCGTCGTTGCAGTAGTCGAGGTTGTCGTTGTCGTCCCGTTCGTCGCGAAGAATTCCTTGTCGTCGATCAGCTCGCTCGTTTCCGCTTTGATCGCGGTCTTCAACGCCAGCTCCAGGCCGCCGTCTGCCATTAAACTGGACACCAACAAGTCTGCCATGAAACGTTGTCCGTTGTTGTTATCGTTGATGTTGATGTTGGCATTCACATTCACGTTCACATTACTGTTGTTGATATTGTGGATGTTCGTGTCGATGTTGTTGTTGTTGTTGCTGATGTTGTTATCACCGGTCCCCTGTTCGTCGGTTCCGTTCGACTTGGACAGAAAGTTCGATAAAGTTTTCGCTCGTTCGTTCGCTGTCGGCAGGAGAATGCTCCAGCCGGTTTGCAAGACCGCTTGGGCCGCCTCTTGGATCGTCGCTAAAATTCCAGTACCGCTGGCCAGCGTGACGCATCGTTGCTTCAAAGAACCGAGGAGAAGTCCCAGCGATTTCGCCTCGATGTTGTGCGTTATCATAGTGTGCAGCTGCAGTCGAAGCAAATTCAACGCGGCCACGGCCAGACACTCGCGGTCTTGAGTGGGTGGTCGCGTGCCCGGCAATCCCTCGCAAGCCTTGCTCAACAGATTGTCCAACAGCCGAAACGTGTCCTCGGACAAGTCGACGACGAACGGCACCCTGGTCACAACCGACCAGGCGGACGTGCACCACGCAAAACTCTGACTTGGCCCGCAGGCTAGCCCGATCACGTTCTTCCCAGACAGGGTCGGGCAGATCGTCGGCTCGGCTACCACGCTCTCCAGCGCCGGATCGATCTGGCCATAGTCGTTTCTGCCCCAACCGTAGACCAACTGATCCTCTGTTAAGGCGAGCACGTGCAAGCTGCCTACGCACAGGTCTTTCACTTTCTTCGTCTTGAGTGTCTCGATTGCTTTCGGATAGTCGACGTGCTCCTCGTTCCCGTGACCCAAACGGTAAGCCTCGCCCTTCCCCCAGGTATAGACCTCACCGTACGCCGTCAGAGCAGCCGAGAATTGACCGCCGCAATACACCTTCGTAACGTTTATATCCAACAACTTGTCGACGATTTTTGGCGTTTTCGATCCGTCGCAACCGCCTCTGCCGAGCTTCCCGTAATCGCCGTCGCCCCAAGAGAACACTATGCCGGACGCGGTGACGCACAGCGTTTGAGAGTCACCACTGCCGCACGCCACGTGCACGACCATGTGCCCGTTCATGCCGGTGACCAACGTCGGGACTGTCACGTCCTCCGAGTTCCCGTGACCCAACCTTCCGTAATTGCCACGACCCCAGGTGTAGAGCTCACCGTTTGAGCTCAGCGCCGCCGAGTAGGTGCTTCCGCACGCGACGAACGCGATGTTCTTGTCGACCAACGCCTCGATCAGTTTTGGCTCGTCGTACCATGTCCTGTCTCCGTGACCCAATCGACCGCCGTCTCCGTTCCCCCACGAATACACCGCGTTCTCTTGCGTTAGAGCCAAGTAATGCTTGCCGTCCGAATGAGAGGCGATCATCATCACCGGTTTATCCGAGAAACCGTGCACCCGTTGCGGATATTGCGTCTCGGACCCATAGTACATCATGTAAACGTTCCCGCTGATCGAAAGAATCATCAGAGCTCTCTCGGTGCAACAGAGCTGCTTGATACCAAGCTCGGCGATCGCATCGCAGTAAAACGGGGACGCGCCGTTCCCGAATTTCACGGTACCCCAGGCTAAAACTTCCTGGAACGTTTGATTTTGACTCTTCGGGAATCTGTCGATTACCAACGGTGGCAGCAGCGGAGCGGCCAACCTGCTCAAATTGCACATTATAATCACCGCCGCTTTTCGTAGATCGACGGACGTGCTGTCATCGTCGGGCAATCTCAAGTACTTGAGCAGAACTTCGCACGGACCCGGTGTCATGTTCTCGTCTGGACGTCTCGATTTCGAGGCCAGGATCGCGTTCAATCGCCTCAACAACGGTACCAACGGCGCCGTACTCCCCGGTGGTATCACGCGATTGTCTTGATGCTTGTGTTTCCCGCTTAGGTGAAGCAGCAGGCAAACGGAATCCAATAAGCTGGATAGAGTAGCTCTTTGCGTGACCAATTCCAGCAACAGACACAATGCCGTATGCTGATCGGTCAACGGTATGGGACACCATGATCTTCCACTGATTATATCCCTGGAAAAACCAAAGAGATTACATTCTAGTTCGCCAGACGACTTTTTGTCTCGATGTTGGAATATCGAATAGCAAACTCGAAGAGGATTGTATACCCCGTGACAACTTGTCGTAAAAATTTTGCCGATCGTTCCACCACTTCCAGCCAGACTTGAGAAACGTTCGTCTCGTCGAACAGCGTCGCCTCCGGTAACGATTGCAAAGCTTCCAGCGATTCCGATAATAGCTCGCTGCAAAATTCTATATCCTCGCCGGATCTCCAAGCCCGTCGTAGGTACGCAAATGAGAAATTTAGAGCGGCGCGAGAGCCTACTCGTGCTAAACCCAACGTCGCCTTCTCGTTCGGTCTTATCCTGAAATTATTACACGTGCCCGATGGAATCGTTTCGTTCGATTCAACTGTACCTACTCTACACTCTACAGAAGTAAAATCCTTTCGTCTCTAAACGCGACAATTAAGTACTGAGTTGGCAAGAATGTAATTTCTGTATTTTAAGGTGAAATAAAACCGAATTTTTTTATTCAAGTAATGAACTTTAATCAATTGAATATTTTCTATATGGATGTGACATTACTTCCCAACTAAGCTCCAATAATTTTTCACGTTTTCCACCATGATAACGCTAGGCCATACACATCTTTGATGACACATGAAAGATTATTGGAACTTGGTTGGGAAGTGATGTCACATCCACCATATAGCCCGGACATTTCACTCTTTGAATGGTAAAACATTCGCTAATGATGATCACCTGAAATCGCACTTGGATCAAATTTTTGACAATAAGGACCAGAAGTTTGATGAGCGCGGAATTATGAAACTACCAGAAAGATGGTAAAAGATCATCGAACGAAATGGAAAATATTTTATTGATTAAAGTTCATTGCTTGAATAAAAAAATTCGATTTTATTTCACCTTAAAATACCGAGATTACTTTCTTGCCAACCCAATAATTCCTAGACGGTTCATCCGAACGAGAACAAAGTTTGAGAAATAGAAGATTAATTGGAATACATTTTTTGTAGTTTAGCGGCTGGTTTAGGCGCCATTGGAATGTCTTTGGTCTCGTGTGGTTTGTGACGAACAAGAGCCATCAAGTATCGTCGTGCTACTACCAATCGTTGTTTCAGTCTTGTCGAGGATAATGTGCTGTTCGCTACTTCGTGACACAATTTCCTTTGTTCTTTGATGAGTAAATCGATGCATTCGGTTAGATCGGACAGTGCTAGAAAATGTTTTTGTTAACTATTAAAACAGTTCAACAACGTACAACAATAAAAGAAAATTCTATAATAATTTCTTACATGGTTGGGGACCCCAGAGCCAAGAGTCCATAGTGCGTCGGGCCGGAGTAGTTTTTTCCGCGAGAGCAGTTGCTCTTGACGCTTCTTCTTCGTCTAGCTTCTGACAGGGACCACAATTACAGCCATGTTGCGGACCACAAATACCATCGCAACACAAGCATGACAACACTCTCATGTTACAATAATAATGGCCAGTTTCACCTGAAAAATATCAAAGATATGTTAAACCTATATAACATACCAGAAACAAATAGTGCCAACCATATATTGCTTTGGTACCTTTTCTAGCTGTTATGCCTGCTGAGTTGATTAAGCCGTCACTAAAAGAACCTACAATCTCACCGTCCCGTATCATTTCATTCCATAGTTTGGCCAAACCATCTCGATAAAGTAAACGCTTCAGGTCAGTTTTAAGCCACTTTGCGTCCAAACGAACCTCTGGCCTAACTATGATATCCAGTGGAACGCTCATGTTGATTGTTTTACTTGACGGTTGGTTAATTCGATTGAATTTTTATAAAATTAATTTATTAGCAGAGTATCGTGCGATTACGAATGCATATTTTCTGCAATCCAACAGTGCCTTACTTTAATGTCCAGTAAAATGCATTCTCGTCAATTATGTAGCGATTTATTTCACGTGCGATGATTACCAGCTAGTTTTGTAAACTTTGCTGGCTTGTACTGCTGCATAAACAACGTTGGATCAATTTAAAGTGAAGTTTAACCTTTCAGTAATTTTGCACCAACGCTTATCGTAGATTAGTGAAAATAGTTGGAGAAAATTTTGGATACCCTCAGCTAGATGAATTTTCCGAGTCTACGATACATTCGTTTCTTCTCGTTGTAAATCGTCCGGAATCCATTGGAATCGCTCATTGTCTTTAAACGACACCATAATGACAGTATACGTTTGACAAGTTCCAAGAACGATCGTTTGATTTACAATCGGTTAAAGCTGTCATTGCCAAACGTCAACAATAATACGCGTTCCTCGAAGTTGCTTCTTCTATCGAATCACATTTTCCGGCCGAATTTTGTAACAGAAAATATGTTATCCGCTTCTCGCCTCTCTATTGATCGTTAAAAAAACTCGAGCGACAGTCACGAACGGTAACGAAGTCGCGATAATCGGCGGAGGATATCAAACGGCGCAGGTAATACATTACTGAATATTCGTATACATAGTCCATCCCGCGATTATTATCAAACTTTTCGTTCACGATGCCTGTGTGTACGGAATACATTGTTCACAGAAGCATCGCACGAATTCACTGCGAACCGCGAGCCACGAGTATATAGGCACCTACTTTGCGAGATACGATGTATCCAATCTCGAAGGTATTGACACTCTGGAAAATTCATTGAATCGAGATATTTCGCCCGTCGAAAAATCGAAAGAATATTCATTCACGACATTATCAAAATGTTTAGCGGCGCACGATGCGCTATTGCACGGCACATTCGGAAATATGGTGAGTAGCGAACGTGAAAATAAAAATGAGGAACCGTAAGATAGGTTATGTTGTTCTCGTATTTTATGAACTGACACGCTATTATAGAATGAATCTTAATTGTAGAACAACGAAGACATATTCGACACTCGATAGATACATTTGCGAACAATACGAGTCGATGTCAATCCGAAGAATTGTCGGCAACCCTTTGTCGGGCATGCGGACAACCAACGGCGATAACGCATCCTCATTTACTTAAAACAGGGGAAGTTGTACCAGGTATCCAGCTAAACGAATTCAAAAACAGGCGAATTAAATTGATGGAAAGCATTATCTCGCACGGTTCTGTTCCGAGCGTAGACAAATCTCATGTCGTGATTATTCCATCCTCTTCGAAAGTGTACATATCCGACAAAATTCCGTACGTGTTCCGTCAAAATACAGACTTTCTATATTTCACTGGTTGTCAAGAACCCGACAGTATTTTGGTGATTACAGCGAAGAATGAAAACTTTGTAACCGTACTGTTCGTAAAACAGTTAGACGAACATTCCGAATTATGGGACGGACCTAGAACTGGAGTCGAAGATGCCCCTACGTTATTCGGTACTGACTTGGCACTTCCTATTACAGAGTTCGAACAATTTCTAGTCTCGTTCGTAAATGAAAACAACAAGTGCAGTATTTGGTATGAGAATAACAACGTAGCGCAACCAAACCTGCATAAAAGGTTATTCGAATTAATTAAGACAACTGATAATCCAAAATATGTTTCCCCTACAAGCATAATTCATAAAATCAGATTAATTAAATCTCGATCAGAAATCGATCTAATGAGAAAAAGCTGTGAAATTGCTTCTGCCGCGATATCTAGAACGATAGAAACATCAAAACCAAAAATGAGCGAACACCAATTGTTTGCGACAGTGGATTACGAGTGTCGTATGAATGGGGCAGAATTCTTAGCATACCCACCAGTTGTTGCATCGGGTAAAAATGCTAATATTATTCACTATATTAATAATAACCAAATCATTCGAGACGGGGATATGGTTTTAATGGATGCAGGTTTGTCATCGACGTAAAGCTAACTTTGTTTTCATTGCTGTATCCCTTGTAGTTTATTTTTCTAATGTTTTCTTTTAGGATGCGAATACCATGGGTATACATCCGACATAACTAGAACATGGCCAATCAATGGCAAGTTCACATCAGAACAAAAAGTTTTATACGATATTATATTAGACATTCAGAACGTTTTAATTTGTAGACTGAAAGAAATGCCTACCTTGGACCAATTATTTCACGATATGTGCTCTTTGTTAGGCAGAAGATTACAAGACATTGGATTAATACCGAAACAGTTAACCGGTGATAAATTACTTTCAGCAGCATATACGTATTGCCCGCATCATGTAAGTCATTATTTAGGAATGGACGTGCACGATACAGGCAAAATTTCTAGAAGCATAAAACTTCAACCAGGAATGATAGTGACTGTAGAGCCAGGTATAATCGAACCAAAAACGTTGCTTTAATTCACTCGACATTTACTTTATCGATATTTACAGGTGTATACATAAGCTCGAGAAATCAGTTTGCACCATCGCAATTTCATGGTTTGGGTATACGCATCGAAGACGATGTTTTAATAACAGAAGCTGGACCAGTGGTTTTAACTGAAAAATGTCCAAAGGAAACTGCGGTAATAGAAGCCTTAGCAAGTCGGAATCAGTAATCGCAAAGGTAATGAATCCATTCATTCGTTTAATGCCGTAACAAGTGTTGATACAATAATCGATGTAACTTGATCGCTTTTGTTTCGTTTCAGATTAAACGAATTCGTGTTATCGATGTAAGAAATTGTACAAAATTCCGTTAGAATGACATGGTAACAGTACAAAATTATCGTTGCAAGTATCGAAAATTTGTATACATTTCTACGTATGTTATTCGAATATTTGCTTAAGTGGAAACAAGTGAATATTATATACTTGTAACCAATAAAGAATCACTAAGAGGAAGAGTAATACAGTGTATACAAAAAGAGCTAGCATGAACATTTGATGTTAAATCGATTAGAAATTAAACATTTACGAATGTATATAGCGTTGATAAGAAACAAGCACGGTTACTATTAATTATAGTTAATAAAAGTATCAGAAAAAGTTTGCTAAAATATGATCGAGGCTGTTTCGCGTCTGTCGCGATGGCTAACGCGAAAATCTTAGATGACAAGATTTCTTAATTTCGAATCGGCTTGTTTTAGAACGATGAAATTCGTTAGCTGCTTAACTCGCAGTCGCGACCAAACGACGTGATCGTGTAATGCATGAATTTGAGCTGCTGCAAGCGCAGCAGTTTCCGCATAAGCAACTGTGGTACATCCAAGTCCTAAAGATAACAAATAATTAATGATATACGATACTATCAAACAAGGAACTATAATTCTAATCGAATGCGCAATTATATATTACCTGAGGGTACATTCACCGACGACCATATGTCCTGTGAAATGTTTTCCGGCTTGAAAGGTGGACAATTAATAACAGGCAAAGACGTGTTTCCAGACAGTACTGGACCCAATCCATTGCTTCTCCCAGCTACAGCTATTAGCACCACCTAGGAGTGAGAAAAACAACCGAAGATAACTTAAAAACAAGCAATATATTCGTTTATATCAGTAGTTTTATCACTGTGTTTTGGCGATAGTATGGTGTCATGACATAAACATTTAAGAGATATACAGGTCGGATACAATCCACGGAAAATGAAACAGAAAGAATCAACCCCAGTGTCGCTATTCTGATAACGTTCATCATATTTTTATGAATCCTTCAGAGTATTACAACGAAATTTTCGAAATTGTTACAATCTAAAGTGACAAAATGGATTTATTCGCTTTCAAAGGAAAGAACATACCTTTTCGGAACTACCTTCGTATTCTGAGAGGATACGTAGTGTTTCTTGAGTTCCTTTATGAGCACTACTCACACGAAGATGAACGTTTAAACCAAGAGACTTGGCATGGTTTGCTATTTTCTTGCAATGTCCTTCATCGGACATCGAGCCCATTAAAATAACGACATGACTATTATTTGGAGGAATAAGATAGTCTAGTTGATCCGCCACCCATTTAAAATTGCGTTTGACAGCGTTTAAATCTTCTTGAGTAACTGTTGTTAGGTTTCTGTACACCTGAAATGATTGATTTCATTAAGTAATAACACGTTATACTGGAATAATTGAAATAACTGTATAGACAAATACTTGTTTATCTTTCATCAGCCGTTTATCGCCGGATGGCCAAAGTCTCCACGAGTCGCTATCAATTATATCTGCTACCATAATTTCACCATTTGTGTCCACACCGAATTCTATTTTCATGTCTATGAGAGCGCAATCTCTAGTTGCCCATGCCCGCTCCAAAATTTCGAACACAACAACAGTTGTTCGTTGCATAATATCGAACTCATCTTTTCCTATTGTAATTCCATTCAACTTGAAACCTGCAGAAATAACTTGTTCTTCCGACCACTGAGGATCATGATTAGCATCATCTTTAAAGAACGTTTCTTGTAACGGTGGATTGAATCTATATCCTTCTGGAACTCCTATAACAAGACAAATGCAATTACATAAGTACGTACTTCATAATATAATTTCATATAATTTCATATAATTTTAATAATATAATTTCATTGAACAGCTTATTAACATTTTTAGTGCAGAACAATCATATTTCATTGCTGGCTGCACTCGCAAAAAACGATTATTTTATTGTAATTTATAGATTTCTAATGATATTAGAACCTTATCTTATTCTAATTTATGGGTTCCTCTCTAGTATCAATTTGGTTCTGCATTCTACGCTCGAGTTAAATTTTTCAATTGACACTAAAAGAGTTGATCTCTATGCTATGCTGTATTCGCTAACCTGGATGTCTCTTTAGAAAGCTACCGGTAGCCAATCTTCTGGTAACCCATTCTATGGGTACCATTTCACATTTTCTGGCGATAAAAGCTGTATCGTTTAACACTTTAACGAATGCAGTATTCAGTCCTGCTTCTTTCAATAACTGGAAAACTTTAGCTGTAGTAGCTGTACTAATAGCAGCTTTGCCTTCCAAATCGTGAGACTTTGCACCGTCTCCGGCAGTGATACGATCTTTGCTTTGCAAAAGACATAATTCAGGATTATTTTGTAGCTCGTAGACCTGTTTGGTCTTTCCTTCAATAATCAACTTTCCACGTTCGTATCCTGTAAATCAGAAACAAAATCGTTTTTTATGAATCGTTAACTTGAAGCTTGAAATAATTTAAAAAGCATATCGTAACCTTTCCATTAAAAATTAAACGTTAAAATACCATTTGTTAGGATCGTATAATTCATGATAAGCTGCTAAAAAAATCTATTAAATACAAAGAAATGCATGTTTTTTTTTCATAGAATCAGTTTTTTCGTTTAATTATAATTAAAGAATAAATATAATAATAAATTTATTTGATGTAAAACGTGCAATCTTACAAAAAAACAATTAAAGTTTCCTGGAAAAATGTTTAAATTGCTGAATGAAAATTGAAAATACCATAACGATAATTAACCCTTAAACACCACTAAATATTGCTATATCAATAATGTAAAATAATTGTTACGTTATCAAATTACTTTATATCAAACAAATTGCTAAACATTTGAGTATGGCATGAGTAAATTGCATCAGTTTAATATGCATAAAAAGGAAAAAATCATATAGAATGAAAATATTCTAGGTCAAAAGAAATGTTTAGATAGTTTCCGTGTTAAAATAGTTCCGAGTGCAAAGGGTTAACTGTTGAAACGCCCGTGTTATCGGTATAATTGTTAATTGTTTCACTGCTTACCGGCCATGTTTCTTCTTCTTCGATTACCTCCCGAATGCCCAGCTTCTCTCTTCTTGCACACAATTGAGTCTTGAGCAAGTCTTCAGCGATCCCCACTTTGAAAATTCTGCTTCGTTTGATTGGCGTAATTTTATAAATTATTCTTATGTGGGTTAAGTGGTAAATGAATATAAATACAGGATAAGAACAACAACGCGAATAGATAAACACGATTTAGAAATACATTCGGATTCAAGGAATTGAGAAAATAATATTCCACAGTTCTGCTTTATCTTGTTTATCCGGTAGAGATAACAAATTAATTCAAATGCATAAAATACCATCGAAGATGTCTAATATCTATATCTTCGAAAGAAGAGATCAATTTAATATACATATCGTATATAAAGTAAAGAGATCATAATTTAATATACATATCGTATATATAAAGTAAAGAGATCAATTTAATATACATATCGCAACATTGTCATTACATAATGTTGAATTCGTAATATGTTTTCGAACAAAAAAAGCAGACCATGATCGATGTTCGATGGAACTATGTATATAGATCACGCATAACATAAAATACATGGTAAATGTTCTGATAAGTTTGATCGCGTGTACAGAATTTCAATTTGAGAAATAATAAGAGACTACATTTAATTCCGTCGTAAGCGTTTTGCGACTGCAGTCGATTTGTTAATTAGTATAAGCATAAAGAAAGGATCGATAATTTTTAAAGTAAGATTATAGCTAAATAAGCTAACCCCCCCAATCAAAAGCAGGTTTCCATTGGTCTACGCATTCATTCGTGCCGAAGAAGCCAAGCGAGAGTCATATTTCATGCGGATCTCTTTCAAGCTGACAGCAGAACGTTCAAACATTAGACGCACGTGGTACGTAAACGCATGCTCTAATCTTCTACACATAAATGCGATTGTTTTTTCAAACAAGATTCAAATTGTATGAATTGTACCTTTTTCTGTCAATAATACAGAAATTTAAATCTAGAATCCATATATGTAACTTTGTTTCCATTCAACAAGTGGGCACAATCTATGATATAATCGCAAATGAAAGTTCTTTAAGCGATCGAACCTTGAGTAATTTAGCATAATTAGATTGAATTGAATACTGACACATATTAGTTGTACAATGTACATACGCATGATATACACATATATAATTAAACTTACGCACTTACGAGCCTGTTATAGCATAGCGCATTTATGTAGAACAAATTTGTAATCGATAACCGCGTCAATTTCAAAATAAAAATTTGAGAAAGTACTTTATTATCGTTGTTGCCATGTAAAGAAATGTTGTAAATTTGTTTGCCATGCGAAAGGCGTAATTTATTTTCTTTTTCATCTTTGTATTGTAATGCGAAGAATCTGTTTTGTACAAGAGCTACAATATTTTTGTAATATTATTTGGACTTGTACGATTAACTTACAAGTTATTTTGTACACATACTGACATGAATGCGATACACTGACGGAAATCAGTTGCGAAATGCTGATTAAGCAAGCACAGAAAAAGAGTAGAGTAGTAACATTGAAAAAGAAGTTCTATCAGCTCAACAGGGGTCAATAGTTTACAAGAGCATTACTGATAATTGAGAAGAAATCTCGAGGGGGTCTAATACACGATCTGTAATATACAAATATTATTTGTTTTCTGCAACTGTTGTGTAATCTTGTAAGTTCCATGCACAATAACTAAATCTCGAAGAGATACAACTAAACGCAGTGGTACAGCTTACTCGTTGTAAAATGATAATTGTTGACAGAGATTTTAGATTAATCAATGAACAAATGGTTTTTCTAGATTATAATAAAAATGTCTTGCAACGTGCAAGTAGAATCCCAGATGGAAATAACGTCTAGAGGGAACAACAAAGACAGAAGGCTGCACAGCAAAGGAGAAACTAGAGGTCAAAGAATGTCTGGACTTACGCACGAGTGCGGTGTTTTCGGATGCATTGCTGCTGGCGATTGGCCATCTCAAATCGATGTCGGTCAAGTTATTTGTTTAGGTAAATTAAACCGTATACTTTCTATTCCTTGTTGTTCTTTACAAAGCAATCCACCAATTCTTTCACAGAGGCAATATTTGTCTAGGTTTAGTAGCCCTGCAACACAGAGGTCAAGAGAGCGCTGGAATTGTCACTAGCGAGGGTGTTTGTTCGAAATCCTTTCACGTTCACAAGGGTATGGGAATGATCAACAACATTTTTAACGACGAAAACATGAAGAAACTCCGTGGAAATCTTGGCATTGGCCATACTAGATACAGCACAAGCGCAGCAAGCGAAGAAGTTAATTGCCAACCGTTTGTGGTTCACACAGCGCACGGAGCATTAGCTGTTGCACATAACGGAGAACTAGTTAACACGGAATCTTTGAGGAAGATGGTATGCGTAATGTGTTAACCCTTTGCACTCCAAGCTATTTTAACTCAAAAGTTAAACATTTCTTCCGACCTAGAATAACTTCATTTTATATGATTTTTTTCGTTTTATGGATATGAAATTGATATAATACCTCGTACAATACTTAAATGTTCAGTAATTGATTAGATACCAACGTATTTAATAATGTAAACAATATTTTGAATAATGGTACAGCAATTTTTAATAGCGACTCTGAGTCACCACTCGAATGCTAAGGGTTAATAGTTGAAGTACATTTCGTTTTTCTTAACTTTACGTCTGAGATTTTCTAATTCACACTTGTCGGCTTAGGTGTTGGGTCGTGGAGTTGGCTTGTCGACTTACTCGGATTCCGAATTAATCACGCAAGCTCTTTGCTTAAACCCTCCGGAGGGCGAAGTTAACGGCCCGGATTGGCCAGCGCGTATTAAACATCTTATGCAGTTAGCACCGTTATCGTATTCTTTAGTAATTATGCAAAGAGACAAGATATACGGCGTCAGAGATCCCTATGGAAATCGTCCATTGTGTCTTGGGAAGATTGTGCCAATTGGAAATTTGGGTATGTCAACGTAGATGGAAATATGTCATATTCTTAATCGAGAAAGTCAGTTTGATAGAGTGTTCCTATGTAGCAGGAAACGAATCGGACGATGACGATGAACCCGAAGGTTGGGTTATTTCTTCCGAATCGTGTGGATTTCTAAGTATTGGAGCGCGATATGTGCGCGAAGTATTTCCTGGAGAAATTGTAGAGCTCACACGCGAAGGTATTAAAACTATAGACA
Organism: Lasioglossum marginatum; assembly: GCA_028455795.1. Classification (NCBI taxonomy): domain Eukaryota; kingdom Metazoa; phylum Arthropoda; class Insecta; order Hymenoptera; family Halictidae; genus Lasioglossum; species Lasioglossum marginatum. The sequence continues at coordinate 4,194,694 of CM052264.1, read as the reverse complement.
TTGTCGATAGACCAGACAAAAAGCCACAAGCCTTTTGTATATTCGAATATGTTTACTTCGCGCGCAGCGATAGTATTTTCGAAGGTAAAATATCAAATTATATCAAGGTATACATATAAGGGCTGTTACTTTCCTTCGAAGATCGAAGATTTTGAAGCTTCGAATTAAAGCTTTTTTTTATTTTTTATATTCTGTGAAAATTCTGTCAAGTTTTTTATTTATATCTTTATTTGTCAAAAATCATGTTATAACATAAAACTCGTGAAACTACAACTTCATACGGTTCGAAGGCTTCGAAGCTTCAATACTTCAAAACTTCGTGCATTTCGAAGTTCCCTTCGTTCCTTCGAATCTTCGACGAGTCGAAGCTTCGGAAAAGTAACAGCCCTAATAGATGTTAATATAGATTTTCAAATTTTGTGTTTCTACTGTACAGGACAAATGGTATATTCTGTTCGAATGCAATGCGGACGGGAACTTGCTTTAGAATGCCCAATAGAAGCAGACATAGTCAGTTCTGTACCCGAATCAGGAACTGCAGCTGCTCATGGCTATGCCAGACAGGTAGACGCAACGAAGCTATTTTTCGGATGGCTAAATTAGTGTTATAATAACAAGTACATTTTGAAGATATCATTTCTTTTTTCGTAGTCTCAAATACCGTTTGCGGAAGTATTATGTAAAAACAGATACGTTGGCAGAACATTTATTCAGCCTAGCACACGACTCAGGCAACTTGGCGTGGCAAAGAAGTTTGGAGCTCTGTCAGAAAATGTAAAAGGGAGAAAGTTGATTCTTATCGACGATTCAATCGTTAGAGGAAATACTATTGGACCTATTATTAAATTGCTCCGAGATGCTGGAGCAAAGGAAGTATGTTTCTTAAGAATTTATTTTCTACTATTTGTTTAACATTACTATGTTGTGCATTTACAAAAAAAATTACATTTAATCGTATTTTTGTAGGTTCACATTAGAATAGCTTCACCTCCATTAAAATATCCCTGTTATATGGGAATCAACATACCAACGAGGGAAGAATTAATTGCAAATAAATTAGATAACATAAAACTAGCGAAACACGTTGGAGCTGATAGTTTAACATACCTTTCAGTAGATGGACTTGTAAAAGCTGTAAGATTTGGTATGGATAATCGAGAAAGCAGTTACATCGGTCACTGTACCGCTTGTTTAACTGGAGATTATCCTGATGAGCTTCCCGGTGATTTGAATTGGTGAAAAAATGAAACCGTATTTACAAATCTACAGACAATGAATTACACATTATTAAACTTGTGTATTATGTATGCTGTTTATTTTCATATTAACGTTAATGTTACTCAACAAGATCTTACTTTTTTCGTGTAACTTAACAAACAGCCACGTAACTAATGATCAGTCACCACTGTACATTTTTGAAAATAATTCAGTATTTCAAAACTAATTTATATAAGGTATACATATTAATAATGAAAGCCTCAAAATATTGTGATTTTCGAATCACACTGCTATCAAAATTTAATTTAAAAAAAAAAAGATAAAACTATCTTGAAAGAACATTTAAGAACAAAATTTTATTCATACGTGCGTAATTTGATGCAATATTTTTATAAATAAATGCGTAGAGAATATACAAAAAAAGTTACTATATACTATATACATTTTATTAGTTCTTAGTGTAAAAGAAATATTCGATCAAAGGGTACAAACAAAGAAATAAATAAATGTTGTTTAAACTGTGTCACCGTGTTAATCGTATTTAATTAATTTGAGAACGTATTCACGTGAGATCGTTGCAGAGAATATTGCCGTTAACAAATAGATTTTTAGAGAATTACAGGTATTGATGAATGCGAATGATACATACGTTGTGCAATTATTGTGCAACCATTTTAGCATTCATGTTCTTTCGCGTATGCTTTCAACTGTTCTGATAACTCTTTCATTTTCGCTTCTCGTTTCAGCTGTTTGGAAACTTTATCATTAGTTGAATCTACTCCATCAACTTCTATGTTACATTTTTCAACGCTTAGTATTCTACATTTGCCGCTAACGCCATTGTCCTCTAAAATATTCGAAGCGTCTGACTTTTCTTCTACTTGGTTAAAGGGCTTTTTACTTTTCGGCAAAGGTCGTGCCTTTTTATCTTTTATTTTTTGTACTTTACGAGTCTTACTTATACCCTTTTTACTGGGCAACCTAGTTTTACATGTACTCGGATGGCAACCGTCATCTTCTAAAGTCGAAGATTGTGGTTCCATTCCTGACGTCTGAGATTTCTGATTATTGCTGTCACAAATACTTTCAATTGTATTTAGGGTCTCATTCATAATTTCATTCGGAAACATTGGCTGAGAGTGAAATTCATCGCCGCAATGACTAGAAGTTTCTTCACCCTGGTCGCAAGTGTCTTCAGCCATGTTTACACTACTAAATTCATCTTTATGATTATAGATGGCGAAAGGATTATCTTCGTCGGATTCAGATTCTAGCGTTATACCCAGATCTTTTTTCTCTTGTCTGATCCTTTGTTTCTCCAAATAAGAATGAAGGGCATGGACTCTCTCGGTTCTCATGGACTTCCAAAATGAAAGAGCTACAAAATATATAAATGGAAAAATGTGAACTCCGCTACGATTACAATATTATTAACCCTTTGCACGCGAGTGGTGACTTGAAGGCGCCATTAATAGTTCTCATACGATTATTCAAAGTATTTGTTGCATCATTAAATTTATACTCGATAAATTCCTAAACGTATTTAATATTTTAATAAACTACTAAAAGTATTGTATGAGGTATTGTATTAGTTTTATATTGATAAAATTAAGAGAATCGTATAAAATAGAAATATTTTAGGTCGGAAGAAAAATTTGGTTTTCGAATTAGAATAGCTCCGAGTGCAAAGAATTAAAGAGGCTTATTTCTTGATAATGCAAAGATGGGATTCTTCAGTAATCAAAAGCGCTAGATAAAAGATCAATTTAGGTTGCAGTTGCCCTCAAAAGTCCTATCTTTATGTTTACGAGATGTAATTTGCATTATTTGAAAGTATAATGCTGCAAATGTAGCTATTTTCATAAAGCTGCGACAGCTACATGCTGCCGAATATTGCAAATTACGCTTCGTAAACGTAAAAATAGAACTTTTCAAGGCAACAGCGGTCTCGATTGATCTTTTAACTAGCGCTTTTGAGAAATGAGAAGGCGCATCCCGCACCCTTCTTGAAAACGATTCTAACTCCTTAAGTAAAAATTATATCAAATTATACCTTCCTCTTGATATCGACACGGTACTCCAGCTAATTGAAGAGTCTTCAAGTTTGGAACGCACTGATGATGATCCGAATCACCGAGTACTTCCGCTCTAGGTTCTATAAAAATTCTCTGCATTTTTAAAATCTTCCTAGTTTTCGCAAAATATTTTAAGTTTGAAATATCATCGAAGAGAGGATCATCTGCTACGAGAGTGTCGTCCTTTGTGAAAAACATGTATGTACCGACGACATCTTCGTAGACACCTTCATAAAACTACAATCATTAGAAAATACCGATAACATTGTAGGTAAAATATTATTTGTCCTATGCGTGGCACAATGATCGCTTTACCTTTCCATTAACTTTCATAATCGGATGTTCCGTGTCTAAACCGATCATGTCTAATTGTAATTGTTCCTCGCTGAACACATTACTGTCTACAAGTCCTTCGAATTCTACATACACAAGAATTTCTTCCTCGTCTTCGCATATTTCGTCGTCGGATCCCATTTCAATTGTCAATTATTATTAGACAGCGGATCTTTATGCAAAAGAAGAATGTTCTACCTGAATTTCAACAATCTGGAGTGAATTAGATATTTCTGAAAATAATATACTGTTTTAAATTACATCTACTTACTCATTATTCTCATAGATGCATAAAATCCGCTGTCTACTTATTATATCTTGTACATGTAAATGTATAAATACATTTACTTTCTTCCATAAAGCACCAAAGCATCATAGTAAGTATGCATCATGCAATAAGAAAAGAATTGTATTTGTAAATGCAGTTTATATTGATTTTCTTTCGTCGCAAAATTCAGGAGACACAGCGAGCCGCTACAAAGCACTACATACCGAAAATTCGTCTTTGTCCTAATTGGTTGATAACTTGTTACTATTATTGCTTACAACTAATAATATAATATATATAGATAATGTAATTTTGCTTATAATAATTTAAATATGAATGGGGACCTTTAAATTGGTTGTATTGGTTGTCTCTCTCTAAAAAATCATTTTCATTCTAAGTGTCGCCTCTTGTTGTATGTTGTATCTCTACTCTTTGGCATAACAGCAGTGAATGGTATGTGTTCAGTACAATGCGGAAAATACAATATATTTTGATGGTTTTATAAAATAATAGTTGTGAATTAAAATGATTAAATAACAAAAATGATTATTTATTTAATTTGTGTGTTTAACAGGTTATGATACATGCACACTGAATTCATCTGTAAATTAGCGTAATTACTACGGGCAAGTGGTATTATCCACGTGCATTACTGGTATGTAGTGAATTTTTTATATTATCTGTACTATAAGTAAATCAATTTCTAAAACAGATAGTCAGCATGTTTCATTTCGAAATGTTATTATAGTGTTTAAGAAATCAAAACTAAAATTGCCAACCATTCGATCTGTTGCATAGGTTATGTTGTTTATATATGTTTGTATATTGTCTGAAATACACATATATGTACTTACTATAAGATTTTTAAATTTATTAATATAGGTAAAAAAATGGTAAGACATAACAACCAATTACCGGAGAACCTTCCACAATTACAAAATCTTATTAAACGCGATCCAGAGTCTTACAAAGAGGAAGTAAGTTTACACACGACCTAGTCATTGTTAATATAATCGTCTATTCGAAATTTTAATTGTTATTCTATGTTCGCATTTTTATAGTTTCTGCAGCAGCATCAATACTACAAGTCTACTTTGGAAGTGTTTAATCTAGCACCTAACAAGTTTAATAAGAGTCTCGATGAAATAGTCATCTTTCTGGCACAGGTGAATTTTTTACTAATTACTTCGACTAACATCTATCGATGTACGAAACGTCTATCTTGAACTATCTAGGACTAACATTTTCAGAGATTTCATCAGAGAAGTTTTTGTCTTGCAGGTGATTAATTTATATAAAACCAGTCTTTGGGAAATAGTTTCCTTGTAATAATATTATAACAGTTGGTAATTGGTAAAAAAGATTTAAGCACAGTAATCATGGAGAAGTACTTGGAATATCTTCAGGGTAGAATTATATGTCGAAACAACATTATAAAGCAATTATATTCTTTTATCGGAAATCAGGATGAACCTATGCCTTACAGTATATTTGTGTATGGTCATGTAGCAACTGGAAAGTCTTTGGTAGTGGAAACCATGCTTTCGTTTCTAAAGTACAATACTTCCATAATTAATTGTATCGAACATACGAACAGCAAGCATATATTCGATTATATACTAAGCGATTTATCTTTAAACGGAAATGAGTTTCTGCTTAATACCAAATTGCAACACAGATGCGACAACTTTGTCGATTTTATAATAAATCTTAGAGAGATTTCGATCAATGATACTCGACCGATCGTGCTTGTCTTTGATAAAGCCGAGAAACTGAGAGATATCGATTCCAGCTTGCTACCTGCATTGTTGAGGTTGAAAGAATTTTCGAATGTTAATGTTTGCGTAATATTAATAAGCGATATTGTATGGGAAAAATTTCGCGCAAAAGTAGGCGTATACGAACCGATTAAAGTTCATTTTTCTCAATACACGCGGCACGAGTTTGCTGAAATATTACTCACATATAAACCGCACAATTACGAGGTCGCATTTTATAAAAATTATTTGAATCTATTCCTCTCCGTGTTTCTACGATTTTGTCGAGATTTGAACGAACTTCGTTACATGGCTAAGATTAATTTCAAAAAATACATTGAACCTATCGAGACGGATAAATCTACGAAAGATGATACTGCTATGTTGTGGAGAAATATTTCTGCAGTTTTCAAGTCTAATTTAGAAGTTATCTATCTCCGAGTTTCGTCCGAAGATTTTGCAAAACGCAGTCAGTTGTCCAAAGAAATTGAATCGACAACAAAATTGGCATTGAGCTTCGAGTTACCATATTATGCGAAATATATGTTGATCGCGTCGTATCTCGCATCATATAATCCTGCTAAAGAAGACAAACATCTGTTTATAAAGCAGAAGATCGGAAAAAGAAGAAAAACTAAAAGAAAACCGAGCAAAGTAAATGCTCACTGTGGCCCTTATAATTTTCCAGTCTCTAGAATGCTCGCGATCTTTTGTGCGATTCTCGACGAGAAAGTAGATATAAATGCCAGTTTGCTCGCACAAATTCCGTCTATGTGTCAACTAGGCTTATTAAGTTTTGTGGGAAATTATAATTTGGACGAACTAAAACTTAAGTGTTGCGTGTCCTACGACTTTATTCTTGTAATTGCTAAGACCGTTGGATTTACCATACAGAACTATTTGTACAATCTTATGCATTGAATACGCTATACATTCCATAAAATATCATTGTACAAACAATTCGATAGCGTGAAAACATTATCTTTTGTATTCAATCGTCGATAATTAGCGAATAAAGAGTTACAGTTTATAAATTCATTTTACGTCTTTTTTCACAGGTGGCCCATTGTTACCCAAACGATCTAGAATTATTTCCACAAGAAATCATTGATGTACTGCAAACGTATAATACAGTACTTGACAATGATATGCGATTAGTGAGTGTTTGATGATATTAAGATACATGTGTTTCCCATCGCATACTATTAACCGGGCTTTTCTGTTTGTAGACGTTTTGCAAAGCTCTAATTCAACTTCGTAACAAATCCCTTTTGGAACCGACTGTCCTTCTAAGGCTATTTTTTCAACTTTTAAGATGTCAAGACAAAAATTTAAGGGAATTCCTTGAAACACACATCGTAGCCGATATTAAAAATATTAATGCCAAGCAAAAGAATGCGAAAATTAATACAACTTTGCAAAATTTTATGTTCTCAATGTTGAAAGACTCGAACGTCAGAGCAGCGAAGATGTCGGCTGATATTATGATAGAATTATACAAAAAGAATATCTGGAACGACGCAAAAACCGTTAATGTTCTGGCAACAGGATGTTCTGCTAAAACGAACAAAGTTATGGTCGCTTGCTTAAAATTCTTTTTAGGATCCAACGAAGAAGAACGTGAAAATGATGATAGCGATAGCGATAGCGAGCCAAATATCAAAGAAATTGTGATGTCCAATAAAGTAAACAAGAAAACGAAGAAACGCGAGAAACAATTAAATAAAGCGAAACAGATGTTAACGGTAAGTTGGTCATAATCGATGAACGTTTGATTTTAATACATACTCATTACGAATTACTTGTGACAATCATCTTCTGTGTATATCTTGGAATACTTTAGAAATCTAAAAAGAAGGCATCGAAAGCACCAGCATATAATTTTTCAGCGTTACATTTAATTCACGATCCACAAGGTTTTGCTGAAAAGTTGTTCAAGCAATTAGAAAAAAACAATGATAGGTTTGAAATTAAATTGTTAATTTTGGACGTGATCTCGAGGCTGATTGGTCTGCACAATTTGTTTCTATTAAATTTTTATCCGTATCTCCAAAGATTCCTACAACCGCATCAAAGAGGTAAATCATTTTCATTCGAGCAAAGATGTTTATATAGATTTGGATGATTATTTCTATGTTTAAATGAAAATTTTTAACCATCCTAGAGGTAACGAAACTTTTACAATTTGTCGCCCAATCTTGTCACGAACTCGTGCCACCCGATGTATTGGAGCCTATTTTGAAAACATTGGCAAATAATTTTGTCACGGAACGAAATTCAGCTGACGTCATGGCCATTGGGTGCGTATATGATTGGGTCGTTCTTACTAAAATCTCTGTTCAATTCCTGTAGCAAACGTGCAATCAATTTCACTGACAAATTATATTCTGCAGGTTAAACGCAATACGAGAAATATGCATACGATGTCCTCTAGTTATGAATGCAGATTTATTGCAAGATTTAGCACGGTATAAGCATTATAGAGAACGTAGCGTGATGATGGCTGCACGTTCGTTGATCGGTTTATTCAGAACCACAATGCCAGAGTTACTACATAAAAAGGACAGAGGACGACCAACAGAGGCAACTATGGCTTTGGAAGTTGCAAAGTACGGACATGTCCCTGCCCATGATTTTGTTCCTGGAGCTGAAGCTTTATCGAACGACAACACTAATAAAGATCCGAACAGTTTTGTAATCAATAGCGATACCGATGTAAGAGATAGATTTATAGAAGAAGAATTAATAGAATTATAGAAGTATAGAATATTGTCATTCGATATAATTGCCTCTGATCATAACATTTTTATCGTAGGATAGCAACGATGATTGGATCGATGTAAACCACAGTGACGATGACGGTAACGATAACAAGAGTGAGAACGAGGACGAGAGTGAGGACGAGGATGAGAATGACGATGATGACGATGACGAAGACGAGGACGATGAAAACGATAGTAAAAGTGATGAGAGAACAGATGAAAAGACGGATGTTAGTAACGTTAAGCATATCAGAAATCGGAGAAAAATAGGAAAGTTACGTTACAGGAAAAAAGCAGAAAGGAAAAAATTAAAACAAAAAATGAAAGAAAACTCAACACCGGAAGAGAAAGAAACTGTAACGGTTGAGAAGAAGGAAAAAGCATCTTTAATATCTACCGAACGTTTATTAACCGACGAAGATTTTAAAACAATAGATATGGCATTAGCGAAACAACAAGTAACGTACGCTAAACGCGGCGTAAAACGCCCGCATACAAACGATGTCGAATCTGGTGATTTTGTGAAATTGTCAGATATCGAAAATATATATAAGAAACGAAAGCACGACAAACAAGCGCGTATGGAATCTGTAAAGGTAAATTTTACTATAATATGTAGAAAATCAGAACTTTCTATTTTCTAATGAGTACAAGATTATTTTAGCGTATGGATTGTAGCCGAAAATGATTGATCCAAGACTTAGATAAATGAATTTTTTATGAAAGCACTATTTTAAAATATTTCAATGAAATTCTTAATATTACTAAAATTCAGACTAAGTAAATCACTTATTTTCCAGAAAGGACAAGAGGGAAGAGAGAGATTCGGTTACAAAGATGGACGGCAGAATCCACTTTGTAGCACATCGAATCGCGAAAAGAAGAAAACAAAAGCTTTCCAAATGTTGAAGCACAAAGTGAAAGGAAAAGTAAAGCGTTCGTTTAAAGAAAAGCAAATTGCTTTGAGGAATCATTTACTGAAACAAAAGAGAATGAAATGATCACAGCTAGAAAAGTATTTCGCGTGTATCGTACGTATGCGTGTTTGTATTGTGTACATATCGAATAAAATATTTAATAAAACTTATATTTTAGATGGTATTTGTTACAAATCGAATGAACCAGCTTGAATATATTAATTTTGTGCCAAGGGTAGAGAGCCTATGTTCGTCAGCCATCTGACAAGGTATGCAAGAGAATAGTTGCTTTTTTATTTAAAAAAAAAGTTAATTTTATAAGTATAACATTTATTTGGAAAGGATTTTGTACAATTGTGAATAATTCTTTAATAAACTAATACAATTTGTCATCTCTCTAATCGTACCGTTTTTATACAGGGTCTGCCATATCTACGTTTGGCTTCTTCGATAAAGGCATTCTCCATTTGTCTTACTATTTCGTTAAAAAATAGATTAGAGAAATGCGAGTGTATAAGTGACCTAAATTCAAATGATAACGAAAAGTCAATTACACACGTTTGTGCATTATTTTTTAATCCTGGACTGAATAGCCACAATGTATTCAAATGATTGAATAATCTACCATCCGTGCATTCGGCTTTTACTAAACGTGGTCGGACAATTGTTATTTTGGAAGTATAGCTTTCCTTTATCGGCGGAAATCCTATAACTAAATTCGCTTTAAGGCTATCATTATCGCTTGATATAACGTCGGACTTTTTACAAAACGGTACGAACTTTTTGTAATTCTTCACGTCTGCTACGACATCGTATATTTGTTCCATCGAAAATCTGTGCATAAAAAAGAAAATATAAAACGATCCATACTTTTCGTTTTCATAATAGAATCATTACTGTTATCTTTTTTTAAAAACGTACCCTATCAATTTACGGCCTTCGTATTCCTTCAATTTCGATGTATCAGCCATATACATCCTTTCCACGCATTGTTTATTAAAATGATTTCGATTTCGAAGCACTATATTTTCAACCAGTGCAACACCTCTGAAAAATGATATAATTTCTATCAATCAATTTAGAAAATTTGTCGACGCGTTTGGTTTAAAATGAATTACGTCGATTGAAAGTTAGGAGAACGCTCACTATGAAAACCGACCTTTACCCTTCTTCGAGTGTACAGTCTGATATTCGAACAAGCAATGGTGATATTCCAATAATAATCAAATTGAAAGTTAGCAATAAATTAGTGATACAATAAAAATGAAAAAATCTATGAAGTATCAATAAATATTGCTTAGATTAATCAAAAACGGTCCTCATTACGATATGACAATGTCGTTTGTACTTATACAATGTTAGTTCCGCGAACTAGGTTATATCACTGTTTTATTATAATTTTTTCACGATTAATAATATATTCTCCTTATATTTGTAGATATTTAATGGAAACAGTACAATTTGCTTTTTACAATTCATAACTTTACTTTTTAAATCGTAATGCAGCATTTTACTAAATAATCTACTGAATATAACCTATGTGTACAAATAACTTGGAACTCGCAGTAAAAATCAAAATTTGTAATAACATGCGCATCAAATATATTACCTATGCATGATGTTTAAAAGTATTGTTAAATTCACTATGATACAATAATATATTTTGACATGCAAACTCCGTCTACAATATGATAATCCTCCTATTATAAATATCCACTAATCCACTTCATTGTTTTTTTTCAGCTAATTCTAAATATTCTATTCTTTGGCGATGTGTTTGATATAGTATTTATATTGAAATATATAAATGAACTTGTAAAGTCACATGAACGCCGAAGACGTGTGTAGGACGTATATGTTGGCCTTTCGTACTGCAAGCATGATTAAAAATAATATCATATTTTTATAGTTAAACGTCAAGTGACAGTGCACGATGCCTATAGACGTTCTTCTCGTACAATAAAAGTAATACTTGTGCGTATTTAACGCTATTTCAAATGTTAATAGGATTTCTTAACATTTTTATGAAAGCGAGCTTTATTCAAATAATGTTGAGTTTATTTCATAATATTTCACTTTGCGCGACTTTACGCTTCGATCAACGTCACAGTAAAATTTGACAGTGATTGTGCATTCGTATGTACATACAGATACAGAAAATATTATTATTTCAGTATAGCTGACCAGATAGGATACTCTCCGAGCTGACGTAGTACATAGCAGTAAGGTTGGTACTCTTTCACGTGCAAAGTTACATAACACAGGTACCGCAAACGCCTTCGTTTCGATTCATATTTGAAAAATGGCTGGCATCGCTCCGCAGGCCTGCAGAAATGTATTTCGGCAAGTGAGTACTTCGAAAATCATTTTGTTCGTTAACAATGAAAAATTTTATACCGGCAACGTGTTCTCGCATTATTGCAACATATCCTGCAAAAATTCGGCAACAGAATTTCATTCTATAGTTTGTTCCGTTACTAATGTCAGATCAATCGACTTTTTTGTTTGTACGATTTGACATTTCTCTATAAACGCTGACGATATGTACTTACGCGATAATTCAACAAATATCTCTACTTTACATTCTTGCGTCGAAAATTGTTTATTAATTCTCTGCATATAAATAGTTACGCGAGTCTAATAAACACGACCAATTATAATTATATAATTACCACTGCTCGTTTTATTTCTAAATGTTTTAGGAAATATATGAAATTTCGAACTTCGTTCGAATCTGATTTTATTCAATTGATTTTTGCGTTTGTTATTTTAGGTTAGAGGTTTACATACCTCTGCTAACCAAAATGCAGCAGCCAGGTTAAAGACTTTTTCCATATACCGTTGGAATCCAGATAAACCTGATGAGAAACCGTATATGCAGGATTACAAAGTAGACTTAAACGCGTAAGTTTAGCGATTGAAATAAACAATAATGATTCGATTATTTACTTCATTTCTGTGTAAGCGGAATGAAAATATTATTATAGTTGCGGTCCTATGGTTCTGGACGCACTGATTAAAATTAAAAATGAGGTCGATCCAACTTTAACTTTTCGTCGTTCCTGCCGTGAAGGCATTTGTGGTTCTTGTGCTATGAATATTGGTGGCACAAATACTTTAGCGTGTATTAGGTAATCGAAAAGTATTTTTATATTCTTTTACCACACAGACATGAAAATGAAAATGACATATAAATAATGTGTTTGACTGTTTCAGCAAAATTGATTCTAATTTAAGTTCGAGTAGCAAGATTTATCCTTTACCACATATGTATATAGTGAAAGACTTGGTCCCTGATTTGAACAACTTCTATAATCAGTATAAAAGTATACAACCATGGTTGCAACGTGGCGATGGAAAAAAAGCTGGCTCCAAGCAATATTTGCAAAGTGTTGACGATCGTAAAAAATTGGTACTTCATATTTATTAAGTTTTTACCTGACTGTAAATACCTTTAGTTTCGCTGAATGTAACTGACCATTTTTTGTATTATAGGATGGTCTGTACGAATGCATCCTATGCGCTTGCTGCAGCACTGCTTGCCCATCGTATTGGTGGAACGGCGATAAGTACTTAGGACCAGCTGTACTTATGCAAGCCTACAGGTGGATTATCGATTCACGAGATAATAAGTCAAAAGAACGTCTTTTAAAATTGAAAGATCCGTACTCTGTTTACCGTTGTCACACTATTATGAACTGTACTCGCACTTGTCCAAAGGTGAGTATCTTTATACATAATATAATACTATTCATTGGGTATAAGTTACTACGTTCTTCTCAATAGGGATTGAACCCTGGGAAGGCAATTGCCGAAATAAAGAAACTGTTGGCCAACATTAGTGAGAAACAAAAACCAGGTCTCGATGCTGCTGTATAAGTAAGTAGAAAGAGTAAAACCGATTAGTAAACAATGTGCATTCTGTTTAATCATGGTTACCGATAAATTTACGTTTTATCAAACGAAGGTGTCCAAGACACTTATTTAAAGTGTCCAATAAAACCAGAATACGCTGAATTTGAAATAATTTTTTATGTAATAAATAATATATTTCAATTAATGCTACTGTCTTTTACTGTAAATAAAGCTAGACTCCCAATGAAATAGATGGGTATCTATATTTTTATTTGGAACTGTTTATTTTATTTACATTAAGACATAAAAGAAAATATGTTAAAATCCGTCGAATGGATGCAGTATAATATACTACATATCGTATATTTTTTGTGACAATTTGTATTAATAATATGAGCTTGCCGAAACAGTTAACAATTTTTCGATGAGCAAAATTGTTTTAGATATGTATTCATTTGTTTCCTTATACTAAGAACGCAAGTGTGCTAGTTGTTTCGAATAAAATTTTTAGTATCATCAAAAATATATGGATACGTTATGTTAATACTAAAAACTCGTGCAGTATAGTAGACAATAAAATTGTAGGAAACCATGCGATCGTAAAGTACGTTAAACAATAAGTAGTAATATTTTAATATTCTCAAAATGCAATGCTTCCTCGTGGAACACGTGGAACTCACGATATGCATAATTGAGAACTATCTACAAATTGTTTAACATTTTTCAAAGATTATATATGTTTTAAGGAGATTTACGGCTCCGCAGCCATTCTGCTTCTAGCCGTTTCCCTTGATCGATTGTGTACCTCTGCTGTTCGCGAAGTTATGCCAAATATGTCTTCGTGGTAACGATTTTCGTCCTTGAAGAAAAATGAAGAGAAGATGAAACAATTTGAATCGATTGTTTAACCTTTAGCATTCGAATGTTGACTCAGAGAGAGAGAGAGAGAGAGAGAGAGAGAGAGAGAGAGAGAGAGAGAGAAAGAACTGTACCATTATTCAAAATATTGTTCACATTACTAAATATCAATCAATTACTGAACTTTTAAGTATTGTATGAGGTATTATATCAACCTCATATCAACGAAAAGAGAAAATTATTATTCTAGCTCGGAAGAAATGTTTAATTTTCGAGTTAAAATAGCTCTCAGTGCAAAGGGTTGAACGATGAACCGATGTATAACTTACACGTAGAGACAGCATGTATGCTTCGACTTGTTTGTCTGTCATTTCACTGTGCGTTTGTATAATCTGTTTCAAAGTCTGATAAACATCTTCTGCCATTGTGCAGTCACCGCATACGTAGAAGTGGCCGCGTTCATATACCAGCATGTCGTAAATTTGAGGCGCTTCCGCCTGAATCAAATCTTGTACGTATGTCTATAAAAAATAATTGAGAAATATTAAATATTAAAAATGATGGAAATATATTAAAGGTATACGGTACCTTCTTCAATCCAGATTCTCGAGAAAGGGCCAAGAAGATCTTATCTAAAACTCCAGCCTTTATCATTTCCTTTTTTTCATCTCTATATAAGTCTAAGTTTCTCTGTCGGCAACCAAAGAACAACCAGACTTTCCCATACTCAACGTCTGTAAGTTTTAAATTACATTTATGCTACAGTTAAACTTATACCGATGAATACAAAGAAATACCTGGACGTCGTTTCATTTCCGCGAATCTGTGACTCCAAAATCCGCGGAAAGGCGCGATTCCGGTACCTGGACCGACTAGTATCATGGGAGCTTTCGGATCAGGTGGCATATAAAAATTAGGCGCGCTAAATAAAAACAGAAAATATATTAAAATTCTTATAAAACAAGAATGCTCAACTTGGAGCATCCCAGACGTGGATTTACCTGCGTACAAACACATAGAGTGGTTCTCCATCCGATACCTCGCGTAAATAATTAGAACAGACTCCATAATGGACTGGTCCAGACCCACCTAAGGTATTTTTCAAATAAATTAGTTACCGACAAACAGTTAACAAACTTGTTACTCTAAAAAGCTTTACACGATACGGAATACCTTGCGTTTTATATTGTACAACGGCGACAGTAAGATGTATTTGTCCTCGATGCACATCAGGAGAAGAGGAAATGCTGTAAAATCTTGGTTGCAAAGGTGTTAAATGAAGGAGTAACAATGGTGCAAAAGGTTTTACAGATGGGAATTCATTTAACACTTCTACTAAATTAGGAAATTTCCAATGCCTCCAGTCCTCGTATGCTGCAGAGTCCTGTATAGATGATAGAAAGATGTTTTAATATCATTTCTGATTTTATGCGTCGAATATTTGTTAATTTAATTTTAATTATGCACTTACAGAAGACAGGAGGTTTAGCTGAGCTTGTTCTTTCACGTTGGTAGCTATCGATGCAAAATATCTGAGAAGGTTCGGTGTTGGAGGTGTTGTAATATCCAAAAATCTGGTTAGTAGCATTCTCAGGCTATTAGGTAAATATCTATCATGTGCTACCCATCGTTTTTCAATGCCTAAATCAGCAAGATAATAAGCACAATTAAAATCACGAAAACCTATGAATTCTACAAGTTGCGTGACACTCATGCAAACCATTAGGCGTGTGAGATTGTTTTTGCATTTGCAATTCCATTGGCATATCTGGATCAAACGGGGTCTGCACTCGTTTCAAAATTCCTTCCACTAGTTCTGACCTATTGCACGCAAACACCCCCAAATGATCGCCGGGCTTATACGATATTTCCATGCTTGCTATATCATCCAATTCCAAAAGCAGTGTGGTTCCACTAGAAAAACGAAGTTACATATCGTTAGAATGTGTTGCAGTATTATAGAACTATCTATCGAATATGTATAATTACCTTGCTGAGTCACGACATAAATTTGTTTTTGCAAACATGTTACAAGTGGTAACATTCCTGTTATGGCATTTGCTTAATGCTGGAAAGAGAAATTTCATTTACGAAAATTTAATCAAGGGATTTTATATAAATTCTTTATTGCAATTAATATTCTTTAATGCAACCCAATTTTTATTTATTAAACCAATCGGTCCGTTTTACTACCCTACGTATAAAAGTACTAACCGAAGATCATCGAAATGTCCTTTATCATTTTTTTCTATTTTTACTTAAAAAAGAGCAGTAACGTGTCCCAATTCCCAGAATCACCCTGTACACATAATCACCTTTCGCTATTGGCTGAGGATCAGCTTCTACGAAACGAACAGTCGCAGCCGTCAGTGCTTCTGATCCCAACGACAAAGCAACTTCTCTTAAAGTGTCGTCATCATCCAAGCAAAATGTTTCACAAGCAACCTAAGCACAACAATGATAAAAGATATAAAGATTGTTTTTTTACAAATCGGAATACAATATAAAATACTAACAGCGAATGTATCAGCTGCCCAATTCCGGAAAGCCTGTTCCTGTCCACACATTTCATCCCCCTGGGCTAATCGCAATAAACGTTCTCCGCCTAATTCACCCAGTAAATTATCCACGTAGCGACCAAACGCGCAAAAATTCGGATACGCCGATGATCCCAATGCGAAAACAGCAAATCTGAGGGAGGATACTGTTCATTGCATATTCAATAACTATGCGTTGATTACTGTATAAACAGTTTCATATCTTCTTAGATTTAATAATAAGAACAAAACGGTGAAATTGATTTACAAAAGGGTGAATTTGGAGTGCAAAGCCCATATAGCTCATACCTAACATTGCTCAAGGGGCCAAAAGTATCCTCCGTTTGAGAATCCGTAGTTGAACCGCGCATGGAATCCAATCTATCCAATTTTTTGGTATTGCTTACTTCTGTTTGGCTGTTTGCCTTAATGAAGGATTTCGACGTTGCTAAACTGCAATTGAAATGTAATTACGACGATATAATAATGCACGAAAAGCAAAATGATTCGAAACTGGTTCAGAGTTACCTTATTTTATTGCCGCTATTAATGTATGTCTCATTCATTTTCACTGCATACAAATTTTGAGCGAAGGCCTACGAAAATTGCAGCGTATATAACACATGTGATTAAGAAAGTAGAAAATCGTTTCGTGAAATAGAATTACTTCGCCATTTTCTGGAGGGTCGCCGTTCCCGAAAGTGGACGTTATCACCAACAATAGAGCTTCGTGTTCGATGTTGCTAATGTCGTAATCCGACATGGACAGTACCTGCAATCGACAGCTTCAATATTTTTCAGTACTTCACTGCTTCCAAGCATATTTCAGACACGATTTCTCTGGAATGAGATTGTCGTGGGGACAAATATAAAAGATACCTGGGAATGGAATGCGTGTCCCAGTAGTTCAGCGAGTTTTTCGGCGTACATCTGCGATGTTCCGGTTTCTGTAGCAAATAGCACTGTTGCTTTTATCCTTCGGGACAGAGCTCTTCCGAATAACTTGGACGTGAATTTCACGGCTCTGGAAATATTGAAAATTTCTTGAAAGCTTTAAGTTATTAGTTATTATTTTCAAACGGTGGTTTACCTGGCAATTTGTTTGAAATGAAATTTCCGTCTCGGTTTCTTCGCCGTTGACTTCTTATCTCTTCCTTTCTTCCAAACATGTGTTTTCCAAGCAGGATCCTAGAATCGAGCAACGTAAGTAAATCTAGATGTGAGAATTTAAACGGATTCGTCGATATTATTATAAAAACCTGAGCATCGTAAGACGGTTTTAAATGATATAAAGCCATTTCCTGATGAAACACGGGTGTTGCTGATCCCGATATCGGTGGGACAATCCACAACCAGTCGGCCGGACATCCGTTCCTCAGCCGCATCTCGTTTTCATAATGTTTCATAAAAGACTCCGAAGCCATGTGATGATCGACAATTGTCACATTTTTCATCTAAAAAAAGATCTCAATTTATTATTGTTTCTCGGTGTTTGCCTCGAGCAAATTGTAACGTATACGCATACTTGGAAACTGTGTAGCACGGCAACGTTGGCTTCTATCATAGCTTTATCTTTCCATAAAGACGTGGAAGTTCTTGTATCGAGCTCCATGTGCGTTGCTATAGTCTACAAATAATATTCGCGTTATTAATGTTTCTATCCTAAGCGAAATATTACAATTTTTTTGGAGATGAACCTCTAATAAATTATATCGTTGCACGTCACACAGATCTCTAGCTCCGATTTCGGTGCTCATGTACCAGCCGTTGAACGGTGCAGCTGTGAATTCCAGTCCTCCGCAATCGAAAACCATTCCCGATACAGCGGGCACGGCGAACCATTTTAATCCCAGTTTCTCAAACCAATCGTATCTATCGTGAACGATCGAATCAATTCGCACCGACATAGTAGCATTTCTATACTAATTATCAAAAGATAATTGAAAGATCACTAAATGCAAGTCTAATAATTGAGAAATAATTGGTAAGGAAGTTCCATTTGAGATTTACTGATCCTTTAATTTTAATCATTAATATATTGTATTATCAACACTTACGTGGGATGACTGAGAGGAACTTCAAGGACCAGTTCACTCGGAATATCAAAGTAATCAGGATCGTGACCATTTGCTGATAATACCAATGGCAATATATCGAAACGAGTGCGTGGACCTTTCCATCCTAATTTTATACAGAGCTGCATAAAACAATACGGCAGATGTTTAATGCAATATTTTGCTATCTAATTTTCAGTTAACGCCTAAAATGAACTTTCTCGTATCGATATCTAATCAACGAACATTGCTTCGAATAATGAACATTGAAAGTTGGACATTTTAAGAAGAGCATTATTCACGACAAAAATTGCTTCCTTTTAATGCGATTCCCTGACGATCCTATTTAATATTTTCTCTTGCTCTTTTTTTTTAAATAGAAGAGCAGACTTTTGTGGTAAAAAATCATATCTTCTATTATCAATTAATTGAAATACTCTATTTAAGAAATAACATTCAATGCAGTAAGAAAAATTTGCGAAGTTCTTTCCATTTAAGAGCGAGTATATCTTAAACTTGTATTTTATCTTCAGAACGTTATATCTGAGCACAGAATAATCTGAAATAAATAACTTGGAAGCTTCGAAGGGTTCTTATTGTGTTGCAACAAACATTTTTTCGATATCTTAATCTTGAAAAATTGATTTTTGGCTATAAAGAAAGCGGGTTTTCAGACCATAGTGCGACGGTCAGTGTTTTCGAACTTAAGAATTCAAGTTTTCTGAGTGATTTTGAACAGCATAAAGATTTTTCATAGTCCCGTTTACCTCTGTGAAGTCCACGTTCACTGGATCACCGGTTACAGTACCATCTGGATTCTTATAACCGGCGTAGCCGATCAGTTGCTGATTCCACACCCTGTAATCGTGTTTCCCATCTGTGCGTTGCGGAAATATCGTTATCGCGGACCTGCAAATTTAGTCATTAAGGAATGGCCAACCTTCAATCAAAGTTGTATTATTGAGACCACCTGATGTTTCCTTTGTTCGTACTGTATTTAATGTGATTGCACAGAGCCTCGAACATACCACTGGTCGTGGTCACATAGCGGCAGTCGAACACCTACAAGCGGGTTCATAAAAATGTTCATTTCGAATGTCCGGATACTTTTTGCGGAACACAATTACCTACTTGTAATTTTGACCATTGAATGCGGCCAATACACCGCGCAGCATTGCGCCATGCCAGTTTCGCTCCAAAAATTAATTCCGTTTCGGTTAATTGATAAGTGCCGGTGGCTAGGACCTCCTTTTGCACGTAATCCCAACGAGAACGATGGGCGTCACTGTTTAATCTGTAAATTAATCGTCATGCAGAGTGATATACGATGTACTTCGCAAATTGAGGACTTTAAGGGGGTAGTCTCATTTCCAGAATTGCAAGAATGCGTCTTTTTATTTCCGGATAATGCAAAGATGGGATTTTCAGTAGTCAAAAGCGCTAGATAAAAGATCAATCTAGGCCGCAGTCGTCCTCAAAAGTCCTATTTTTACATTTACGAGACGCAATTTGCATTATTCAGAAGCATAAATCTACGACAGCAATATGCTGCCGAGTAATGCAAATTACGCCTCGTAAACGTAAAAATAAGACTTTTGAGGGCGACCGCGGCCTAGATTGATCTTTTATCTAGCTTTTATCTGAAAAACCCCATCTTTGCATTATCGAGAAACGAGGAAGCGCATTCCACACCCTTGCAATCCTGGAAAGGAGAATATCCCCTTAACTCAAGTCAGTGAACGTCGTCATAAAGTTTTCTACCAACTATCAACTCAAGTAAGTTTACCAAATAGCTTCGAAATTGTACGAATGCAGAATCGGATATTTTCCAATGTTTTGTTTCTAATTACAACTGAAACACAAACTTGATATACTCTAATTGAACGAAGTCAAAGGATGAAAGTTAAATATTCGATTTCAGATAGAAAATATGGTTTACCGCTTTCGGGACCCGAATACCCGAAAGTGCGCTGTCGAAAGGAGTGGGATCAACTACTATAGCTTTGAATCATTAGTTACATTTGATCCAACTATAGCCAAATCCATAAAGATTGTTATAATCAAGTCTCGACCCGTTTTAAATTTCCGGTACCTATAGGTCTCGTACCTTCTGATGGAGGAAAAGTACTGCTCGAGGAAATCTTTAGCATGCACGAGGATTTCTTCTCTGGTACGAGGTTCCGGTCCATGTGTTGGCAGCTGCATAATGCTACCAAGACACGCTTGACCCGAACACAATGTTTTCTGAAAAATACACGTTTCGCCATTATTACACCAATCAAGCTCTCCGACAATATTACAAATAGTAAATTACTTGAATTACTTTTTATAAATAATTCTATTATATTTTATAAGTGATTATATGTGCCTGTAATTATGAAAGTGGACTAAGTCGTCTATTTCTTGTTTCGAGATATTTCAAGGAGAAGGATATTAAACACTAAATGAATTTCATATAATGTTGAAATAACAAGCACTATCTATCGGTTCATTTTTTGACAATATCGTAAGAATTACATTAAAATAATTTAGTTTCAAATAATTTGATGTGA
Organism: Lasioglossum marginatum; assembly: GCA_028455795.1. Classification (NCBI taxonomy): domain Eukaryota; kingdom Metazoa; phylum Arthropoda; class Insecta; order Hymenoptera; family Halictidae; genus Lasioglossum; species Lasioglossum marginatum. Next base: position 4,173,508 of record CM052264.1, on the reverse strand, counting down.
AATAACTGATAAACTAATTCTTTTTCAATTTCCACTCAGACCATTTTCATATTATTACTGGGTTGATTATTACTGAGTAAATTAACATTTACTACCATTATGGGCACATATTATTTCATATAAGCAATATAAATATTATTTTCTACAAGCTTCTATAAACAGTTACATTATTCTTCATAAAAAAATTATGTTTTATAAGTAACTACGTTCGTTTCATCTTCACGAGTCATCGAATTAAAATTTTGTTGCTTCTAGCCTGCGGACATGGGCCCATAAACTTTATTCATTGTCTAAATGATTGTGTCGTCTATAGGCTTCTAAAAGCATCATTTCTGAAGATGATATCTCGGGGATGATCGAACATCGCCGATGAAAGTACCGATACGAGCTACGCTTTAAAGGCTCCATAATATCTTCGTCTTCGATTTTCTTGACTCCAAAGCGTCGAATTTCGTTGCGCCCCAAAATAAACGATGCGGCTTCATGTATTACATTCTTCATAAGTCTTGCGATATTCTTAAATGAATAATAATTATAATAAAATTCTCTTAAGATCCGAATACAGCTTCGTCGTTCTCTGTATAGCTGATTATACTCTATTGTTACCCTCTCTTCTCCTAAGTACTTAACCATATATATATATGTCCTAAACAATTATTTGTACATTCTTCTCGCATTCTTTCCATCATCTACACTTTCATCGAAGATTTTTCCTGAGCATTCTACAAGCCTTATTATACTAAATCGTATAATTCTCTATACTAAATCCTAATTCTCAGTTCTTAACACAGCTTTAAAAAAGCTGTATATATATGTATTTTACGTGGCAGTAGATGAACAATATATACTATAATATGTAATATAAATATATAATTGTGAAAGTGGTCTAAATCATATATTACTTGTTTCGAGATATGTAAAATGATATTAACACTAAATGAATTCCAAGTACTATCTAACGGTTCATTTTTGACAATACCGTAAAACTTACATTGAACGAATTTAGTTTAAAATAATGTGGCGTGAGATAACTGATAAACTCATTGTTTTTAAATTTTCACTTAAACCACTTTCACAATTATGTGCACATATATACATAAAAATTGTTTAAAAAGACCGTGTCGCTTGCTGCCACAGAGGATACATACACACAGTCTTTTCAAAGAATTTTTGGATCGTGTTAACTATCTTCGGGGATTGTACTCTAATTTGATCGGTTGGTACGGGCTTAGAGTGTTTGGATGTATGAAATTCTTGAAGAGAGTCTTCACGATGATTTCGTCCATGTATAAACGTATTTTTACAGTTTTTCTTATCACTTCGAGAACGTTTGAAAAATATCGTTCGAAAACGCGATCGGCCAGCTTGTTTTGAGCAATATATTACATCCACCCCTATATCCGCGCAACTAGTGGGCCACCGAACGCACGCTCATTCTTCGATGAGTATTGACTCGGTCCACGTCAAATTCGCCCACTCGTAGTTTTGCGCCAGCCCCCGCACTGTCATTCTTATCTGCCGAATCTCGTGAACAGGAAAATCCCACGATTTCAAACGATCCCGAGTCTGGACAATGGGACACGAGATGGGAAGAGGGATGGATACACCGATCGAAATAAAACGAATACAGGGAGAGAGAAAAAGACGTGCAGTTTGAAAACCTATGTTGCCAGTGCCTACCTCCGCATTTCTCGCGTGCAAAGAGTCAAACGCCTCGGTCTTGTAGATGAGGTTTCTCAGTTTGGTCGGCTTTCTTTGGCAGGCTCCAGTCTCGTGCTCCTTCATCTCGACGTCTTCTCTGCTCGAGAACGCGCCCCTGACTCGTTTGTCAACGCTCACCGCTCACGTATATACCGTGCCGCGGCGTGTAGCGTTGTAGAGAGAGAATCTCTCGAACAGCTTTCGCGGGGTGGGAGTAGAGCGAGAGAGGGGTAGGGAGAGGGGTAGGGATGAACGGGAGGAGAGGACAGCACCCCCAGCAAACGAGATGTCGCGTCATGAAGCTGTGTCATCGATTTACCGCCGAAATTTTCAACAATCGAAAATCTTATTTATTCTTTATTTGCAGTTTATTTCAACGTGGTCGCAGTGGACTCGTTTCCAGGATTCGCGTTCTCATTTCTCGATAATACAAAAATGGGGGTTTTCAGTAGTCAAAAGCGCTGGATAAAAGATCGATCTAGGGCGCTATCGCCCTCAAAAGTCCTGTTTTTTCGTTTACGAGGCGTAATTTGCATTATTCGGCAGCGTGATTTATATTATTCGGAAGCATAAAGCTACGCATGTAGTTATTTTTATAAAGCTGCGACAGCTACATGCTGTCGAATAATGCAAATTACGCCTCGTAAACGTAAAACTAGGACTTTTGAGGACGATTGCGGCCTACATTGATCTTTTATCTAGCCCTTTTGACTACTGAGAAACCCCATTTTTGTATTATTGAGAAATGAGAACGCGAATACCGCACCCTTGCAATCCTGGAAAAAGGAGTCTACTCCCTTAACAGCGAAGTCATTTGCGATCACATGGTTTATACTTGGTTGTAATTAGACTGCGAATGTTTATGCAATTTGGAATTTTTGCAGGCCAATTTCAAGAAAGGAGGAACAAATAAAATCTTATTCTCAGCGGCAGTAGCCTTCACAGATCTGAAATGAATAAAAATCGTATTCAATTCTGTCGAATTTTATATTCTAGCATGTTTTGAAAAATTTTAAAGATCCGCAGGCTAGTTATAATAATATATACAGGGTGATTCTGGGAACTGGGACAAGTCACTGCTTTTTTCTAAGTAAAAAATCGAAAAAAATGATAGAGGAAAAAATCATATGTCATAATACGTCCTAACTTGTTATGACCTTATTTTTTATGTGGATGCAGCGATGCAAACATCAAATAGAAATGTCAAATAGAAATAATTTTTTCGTAAATTTTTCTTACTGCATTGAGCGTTATTTAAAATACTAAACACTATTTGAAATCAAACTTATAGATGTTTTCGGCGCTACCGTTTCGATCAATTACTAAATAACAATTTTGCAAAAACTTTTTTACTTCTTTCCTGACGTTTCGGTTCGGTTTTGAACTTTTATCAAAGGTGGAAATTTGCTTCTAAACAAAAATATATATATAAATATAAATTTCAATATTAAGAAATGAATGTGATCATACTTAGTCTTGATACGTACTTGCTATAATAACTTTATCTATGAAAAATGAACAATGAGAAATTGATGTGTGCTAGTTGCTGGTTTGAAACATACTAAAGTCAAAGTGACCGTATCGAACGTGAACAAAAACTGAAAACATTGAAAAACCAAACTATTTGAAATATCTATTTCGTCAAATATTGGCAGCTCTGGGCGTTAGCTAGTGTGAATCATTTATTGCATGTCGAATATAACTGGCGCCAGCTAGTATGAAGGATTTAGTGAATGCCGGATATAACCGTCGCTAGTCGCGAAAAAGCCCGTTAAAACCTGTTAAAAAGTATTAACTATTTCCGGTTGAATGTTGGCAAATAGCCGTCCAATAAGTCTGTTCACAGTTGCGGACACGTATTATAAAGCGGTTCGCGTACGTAATAAAAAATTTTGTTGTATTTAAATGAAGTTTTAGTTTTTATTCCTCCTAATTAATTATAGTTTTTATTCCGACTAATTTTTGTTCCCATTTTACCATTCAATTTTGTCCCCAAGACATTTAATGTATCTTGGAAAACAACAAAGATATTTGTTGACATCTGTATATATAATATATAATAAATATAAATATAATATACATATAATAATAATAATAATAAATATATATAATAATTTATATATTATTATATATTTTCTCAACTACGCGCACCGATACCTCTCCCCCACAGCGACGCTCGCTCGTCGGGCGACTCCGTCCGCAAAGGGTTAAAATTCCATAAATAAAATTTAAGTATGCCATCGTTTGGCGCGTGCTAGAAATTTGTCATTCGTCGTTATTATTGGCTGTCAATAATTTTTTCTTTGAATATTCTAGTAGCATAACGTTTTAGTGTTCGAGTAGTAACTCAAGTAGTACAGGTAAAGGTTTAACGCGTCGCTTGACGCTCAAGCGTTGAATCTATTCACGTAGTAGAGAGGTAATTCAACCGACCGACTAATGTAGAAATCAAATCGTTGCGAATCCGTTTGAGTCAGATTAGATATACGTATATTTAATCATTATCACTATTTCCGATCAAGCAAATTCAGGTAAGTGCGAACAGTAATAAAAACAAGCATTATACACGTAATTAACATAACAGAAAATATATCAATTGTGGAAGCTTGTAGAACGTCCAACGCTGACGCGAAGAATACCCGATTTCAATTGCATTTTATTTCTTCTCGAATTAAACTGCGATCGAAGCAAATACAATGATGCGTCAGCAAGAAGATAAAAATAAATCTTTCGAATCGTGCAACATATCTCCAGACAAATTACAACGATTGCTAAGAAGCAGAGGTGAGTTTGATTTTATTAATTTTCGTAACTTTCGGTAATAAAACCTGTCTTCTCATCATTATTCTACAGAATCCGAAGGAAGAGACGTACACAGATCTCGTACACAAACACTGAAACAAACATTCGATTCTACTCCTCGGAATAGTCCTCGGAAACACACGAAGACACCCGAAAGTCACGGTACGTTCCATTTTTAAGATGTGAAGAGATGTAAGCAACCGAAGGTCGTATTGAAGGTCACTTACAATTCTTCTAGAAATCATCCACGTTTTTTTTCATAAATTTCAATTTGATTTTCAGTGATTTAACATACACAACAGAGTATAAAAGTGATCTTGACACAGTGCTGTACCAAACGATTTCTTAAAAAATTTCTTATTGAGTTCATATTTTTATATGAGATTCTATATATATGAATCTATTATATAAAGAATCTAAAAATATTGTTATGTTGTTTTCAACGTGAAAAGACTAAAATGAATTTTTATTTTGCATAAAGATCCGCAGTATAGTAATTACCAATTGATTAACTTTATGTAATATATGAAAACTGTCATTGTAGCCATTTTCTGAAGAATAAATTTTAAAAAGGAGAGTAGTAATAAAAAGTAGTGATGACACCGTTCGCGTATGTCTAAATAAATATATATTTAATCTAAATAAATAAAAAATTAATTTTAAATATTCTTAATGAACTCGATTTGCGAAAGGGTGAATTTGGAAAAATATTATTCTTCTTAGATGTAATAATAAGAACTGGATACAAGTTACAGGGTCGTTCAGGAAAGATGTGAGCGGTGGGAGCGGTTCTAGTGTTCAAAAAAGTGAATCGGTACATCATCATGAGAATCTTGAGAAAATTCAAAAAACATGTCCCAGGGGAAAATTTGTCAACACGTTGATAAAACAATGGTCGACGCACATGGGCGTGCAGATCCCGTTAATGCAAACCATAGAGGTAACGTTTCTACATCGATCACAATCAGATTGCGGTAGTCTGTTTAAGGAGATTGGCATTAAGGGGGTAGACTTGTTTTTCCAGGATTGCAAGGTTGCGGGATTCGCGTTCTCATTTCTCGATAATGCAAAGATGGGGTTTTTCAGTAGTCAAAAACTTTAGATAAAAGATCATTCTAGGCCGCAGTCACCTTCAAAAGTCCTATTTTTACGTTTACGAGGCGCAATTTGCATTATTCGGCAGCATATAACTGTCGCAACTTTATGAAAATAGCTATATGTGCAGGTTTATGCTTCCGAATAATGCAAGTTACGCCTCGTAAATGTAAAAATCTGAGGGCAACTGCGGTCTAGATTGATCTTTTATCTAGCGCTTTTGATTACTGAAAACCCCATCTTTGCATTATCGACAAATGAAAAGTCGCATCCCGCATCCTTGCAATCCTGGAAACGAGGCTACTTCCTTAAACAAAATTTGATTCCTTCCACGAATGAATTCTGTAAATCGAGAGTAGAATAAAACTGTATATTTATTAAAGTATTTCAACAACTTTTATGTTACTAAAAGATTCTACTGTTTTTGATAGTCGCAAGAGAGCCCCCAAAATGACGAAACGAAGCGGAAGCTCGGCATGGAGGAACAGAAGATTCAATTGCTCACGAAAAAGCTGAAAGGTGCTGAGGAAACAATATCCTCGCTGTCGGCTGCTCGTGATGCCGAGTCGCTGGCAAAGAAAGAAATTTTTGAACAGTAACAGGATATTTTTTATCGTTGATTTCAGTATAAACATTTAAGATTAACGGACACTATTAAAACTAAGCTGTTTTAGATTGAACAACGACTGGGTGTCGATAACCAATTATTATTCCGAGATATCTGAGAGTCTGAAGGGATTTAAAGAACACAAGGATAATTTGTATAAACTATACAACAATATTACGGTTATGCAAGAGACAGTAGTGAAGAAATTGCAACAAGAGCTAAATGATATCAAACTAAAAGGTAAGCATACATAACCACGTGAAATCGTAAACGGAATTAATGTTTTTACTTTAATTAACATTCCACCCGCATTTTGCGTAGACGAAGATCGAAAGAACATGTGCGCAGCAGCTGAAAATAAAATGATAATCCAAGAGAAAAGGTACGTTTATATAAATGTTTTGGGCAACTTCATCCAGTCGTTGTATTTAAAATTGTTAGAATGCAGGAAATGATGATCGCGGAGACCGCGTTGAAGAAACTATTGGAGAACGTGAAAAGCGAGTCAGCTACGGAAAAAGATCGTTTAAAACAAGCTCACGCGGAAGAGAAAATAGAATCGATGAAGGTTTGATAACATCCTCGATTGTTTATGCGTAAAAATGCGTGCGTTATCTTCTGTTTTACGCATTTTTATCGTAGAGGTAAAAAGATATTGTGATACAAATGATCACGATTTCAGGAACAAGAAAAGCTCACGTCGATGAACGCTAAGTTACAAGGGCAATTAAATAATATCGTTGAGGAGAAGCAACATTTAACCGAATTGCTGAAAGAAAAAGATAAAGAAATCTCAGTTCTGCAACAAGATATTTTTACATTCAAGTGAGTATTTGTACACGTTCTTCAATTGTTTACAATGAGTGTTTGTACAAGCAATTAAACATGAACGCATCAATTTCGTTTGTAAGAAACGAGATTGCCGGCCTGTTGAGTCAGATTGCAGACTTAAATGTTAAATACGAGAAATCGATTTTGGAGGCAGATGAATCTAAAAAGGAATTCGGGATGAAACTGCAAGAAGTAAGAACATGTCATGTATATTTGTATACATTACTTCAACTATTTATTTAAACACATTCATATTATTATTTAAATAGATCAGTCTACTCAGAGAGAACTTAAACTCTCGACAGGAAGTAGAAACTAGTTTAGCCAACGATCTGAAAATGATCGAAACGAAGTATAAAAAGACAAGTAATGATTTCGTAACTATACAAAATCAATTAAAGAATATGGAAGCTCGTAATTCGGCCCTGCAAAATACAATCCATAATATGACCAACAAAAGCGAAAATCAAAACATAGAATTAATAAAAAAAATTGAATCCCTGGAAAAAGAAAAGGATAATCTACTTAACGAGAAGCGTATAAAAATTCAGGTATATCCAGGAAAGTGATTATGTTGATAAAGAATATGTAGTGTACAATTTTAATTTTCTTTTTTCTTAAATAGGATCTACAAAACTCGAGTAAATTAACGATCGAAAAATACGAAGCGAAGATAACAGCTTTGAAAAAAGACTTCGATTCTAAATTGTATGAAATGAAGTATCAGAATGCTGTCGCGCAGTTTAATGTCACGTTAAACAGGATGGATGAAGATGCTGAAATAACAGAAAAGAATAAAGCACAAGAAAAACAGGAGCATTTCAATGCAACACAATCAATTGTGGAAGCTACTGTAGGGGAATCGGATAAAACACATAACATAGAAGATCAAGCAAAAATAATAAACCAATATCAATCACAAGCTAAAAAAATGTTGAATACACCAAAGAATATGCAAAGATCAAAAGAAACAGTGATCCACAAAGAACAAGAAGAAGATATATACAATTTTTCCACTCAAAGACTTGGTAATACAATAAAGAAAGTAAGTTTAAGTATATGTATGTATGTGTGTGTATATGTACGTGTAGAATATTACTCTATTTCATTGTACAGGGCCTTGAGCACAACGATAATATCTCTGATTTTTCAAGATCGCAAAGAAGTCAAGAAAAAGAACACGAGGTATTTCTAAAGCATAGTTTATGTGTGTTGTTTAGCTAAGTGCAATATTACACGTATTTGTATAATTTCACTATTATTTTCTACAAATAGGATATCACCAAAACGCAGAAGAAAAATAGGATTTTTAAGACGCGTGGCACTGGATTAAAACAATATACAACTACAAGGAAATTAATGAAAAAATAAAGTCTCTTATAAAATATGCATAAAAACAACTCTTCGCAAAACAATAACATCTTTTTAATATGAAATACAAAGTACATTATAATCGATAAAACATATGCACTTTATAACGTTACAAGCTACATTTATTCTAGTGTTTAGTAATACTGTAACATTTGGAATACTGTGTATTACATACACGATCTTGGGCCCCTTGTTCGCGTCTGGCTATTGCGTTCACATACTACTGTATGTTACACTTCACAGTCATGTATATATACACATATATTCCAAATGTAAATCGTACTCTGCCTTGAATTCATTTGAACAACCTATCCGAATTTGCCGAACGAGGAGGAGGAAATATCCCATTTCAATGATCTCTCAATAGCCATTTTCCATTTAGAATATCTTAAATCCCGTTCTGAAACATGTAAGGTATACATTTATATTGTTCTATTCGTGCTATCACATAAAAGAACAAAATATTACCATCTTCTCCGATCTCAGGTGAAAATTTCGTAACTTGCGACGCGTCTACGTCGTTAATATCAATGAGGTCGGCACCTATACCTGCTAATATAGCTGCACCAAGTGCCGTCGTTTCTACCATATTGGGTCTCACTGTGCAAAATGAATTCTCACAATTTCGACAAATACATTCGTTAGGAATCGAAAGAAATTGAAAGATACTTACCAACGTTTATTCCAGTAATATCAGCTTGCAACTGCATGAGTAAATTATTTACAGTCATGCCACCATCGACTCGTAATGTTGTTAACCGTGTTCCAGAATCTTTTACCATAGCTTCTAAAATATCTCTTGTTTGGAAACAGACAGCCTCTAAAGCTGCCCTTACTATATGATGATCTTGTGTATCTTCTGTGATACCGCAAATTACACTAATGGATGTACGTAGATATATATGATTTGTAGTAGGACAGAACAATAGCTAAATATTAATTACTAGAGGTGTGCGAGAAAATATCAGGTACCCGATATCGGGAGTCCCGAGAATAATCCCGAAATTTTCGAGAATCCGTCCCGACCCAACATTTTCTGGTTCTCGTATACCTCTATTAATGTCTAATTACGTGTATTTACCCTCGTGCATCTTGTTCCCAATATGGTGCATACAGGCCAGAAAATGCAGGAACAAAATAAACATCCCCTGAAGTTTTTGCACGCTCCGCCATTTCCTGACACTCTGAAATGTTACTGAAAAGTTGCATATTATCACGCAACCAGGACAATGCTGCTCCAGCCACAGCAACAGAGCCTTCTAACGCATAAACTGCTGGTGATTTTCCGATTTTGTATGCAATAGTTGTTATAAGACCCTGATGCGAGTCCACTTTCTATAAAATTGTATATACGAATATATTTAAAATTTGTGCATCTAGCTTTTAACCCTTTGCACTCGAATGGTGACTCTGACTGAGTGACTCTGTATTCTAGATATTGCTAGAAATTCAAATGTCGTATGAGAAAACAGGTTCAATTTCATGTGAATAGTGTAAAAAAGATTATATAGAGTAGAAATCTTGATTTTGGAATTAAAATTGCTTTGAGTCCAAAGGGTTAATAGTGTTAAATCATTGAAACAGATGAATACATACAACACTTCCAGTATTGTATAGCAAGAAACATCCAGTTCCATAAGTAGCTTTTGCTTCTCCAGGCTTTAAACATAACTGGCCAAGCAGCGCTCCTTGTTGATCACCTACACACTATATACATAAAGAGAGAAATGTATTAATTTAGCTGAGGATGAACTTTCATAATTAAACATTTGAATATTTTACCCCTGATAGTGGTACTCCTGAAAGAATTTCAGGATTCGATATAGTCCCAAACTTTTCAGCGCTGGATCGTATTTCAGGGAGAATTTGTCGTGGAATTCCAAAAAATTTACATAGCAGAGGATCCCATTTCAAAGTTTCAATATTCATTAACAGGGTACGGGATGCATTTGAGACATCGGTCACATGCAATTGTCCTTTTGTTAGATTCTATGGAATGATAAAAGGATAAAGAACAATGCAGTACTACTGTTATAACTTTTCTACCTGATTTTTTAACTCAGGTCAGTGAACGTCGTCATAAAGTTTTCTATAGATAGTTAATGCAACATTTGTCATGCAATTTAATGTAATGTTTTATGTATCAATTAATTTTTAATGCAGCTATCAACTCAAGTAAGTTTATCAAATAGCTTCGAAATTGTACGAATGCAGAATCGGATATTTTCCAATGTTTTGTTTCTAATTACAACTGAAACACAAACTTGATATACTCTAATTGAATGAAGTGAAAGGATTAAAGTTAAATATACGATTTCAGATAAACTCCTCCCTTTTGGGACAGGAGTACCCCAAAGTGCGCTGTCGAAAGGAGTAGGATCAACTACTTATAGCTTTGAATCATTAGTTATGTTTTAAATTACACCTACTTATATTTGTCATAAATACACAAAATCCGCTGTCTAGTTATAACTACTTGGAAAATATGCTGATAAAAATTGTTAACGTACCCAGATAAGCCATGTGTCCACTGTTCCGAAAACACACTTTTCTGCTTCTATCGACTGCTTCACGCGTGGTATATTGTCAATAAGCCAGCGTATTTTAAGAGCGCTAAAGTACGGTGACAGTGGCAGTCCACAGAGTGGTTTTAAATAATTTTGATTCCGTGTTTTGTTAGGTACACTGTCCAATATATCTTCCAATGTAGTAGTTGTTCTCATATCATGCCAAACTATAATACGTTTAAAACATTACATTATTATTAACAAACAACATGGATGACTAATGTAAAAATAATTAAATAATACACAATATTTATTACCAAGCGCATTATGCAATGGTTCTCCTGTATCCTTATCCCATAGTAAAGTGGTCTCTCGTTGGTTGGTAATCCCAACTGCTTTTATATCCGATGCACTTAAACCAATATTGCTCAGCTTATCCATTGTCTTTTTTATACAATTTATCACAGCATCTAAAATCTCCTTTGGATCCTGTTCTACCCATCCTTCTTGTGGATACTTTTGAGTAATTTCAATCTGATGCGATGCTATCACCGTTCTGCGTAGTACATTGAACACCTAAAGTAGAATGTACAATGCATATATCTTTCCTTCTAATTTTCGCTAAATATTATCACTAGGCTGTGGATCTTTATGCATTTATAGCAAAATAGAGTAGATGAAATTCAAAATTATAGAAATATTTTAATAATTAAAGACGTATAAATATGATTTCTCATCTATTCAAATTATTAAGGGAAGAAATAACATTCTGTTCAGTTTCCATTCCTTGCGATCGATACAGACAATTTTTATTTTGCATAAAGATCCACAGTCTAATTATCACGAATAAGATTTTACAAATTTGTCAAATTTATCGATAAAAGTAAAGGCAATGAATGGGTAAGAAAAAGAAAAGTCGATAAAAGATTTCTCATGGAAGATGAATAATATATAAAAAAGTTTTCGAATAAACATCGATGTTTATCTAAAATATTTGCAGATGTTTAGTTTACAATGTGATAAAACGCATCGCATTAAGTAAACACAATCGTGTAGACATATCGAGGATAAAGTTAAAGTTCAGCTCGGATATCTTTTCGATATCTGTTGGTGCATTATAGTTTTACATTGATATTTAGTAGTTGAAGGAAATAGTGCACTTACCAAGAACCGAGCGCTACTTGTTCCCTCATCAATCGCCCCTATGAGTGGCCCTGCACGATCAACACTTCCCGGCATATTTTTTTCGTTATTTTCGACTCATAAAGTATATAAGAAAGCACTTAAGATGACCTATGGTTAACCTTCCTCCTATCTTATTATGTAATCATGCGCATCAAATATTGTAAACCCAAATTTAAAACGCATCTGAAACGCACGAATTATTGTTATTTCTCCTTCTGTTTCAGATTATTTCTCATTCAATTTTGATTATATTATATGTGCTATTTTTCGCACGATGATTTATAGGTAACAGTTAAGAAATTTTTGTAAGTTCGTTGTTGTTAGGAATGCACAATTTATTTTACGAATCATGTTGAGAAATAAACATTCGCTGTGATAAAAGTGCGCATAAAGCATTGACTCCACGTGGTGAATATTGCATATATTGATATTCGATGAATATTATTATTCGTTTTATTGTTTTCTGTAAGAAATGTACAATAGGTATATTTCATTCGCTTTCCTTCGCTGAAAAAACGTATTGATCGAAACAAAAGGTTTTTCTTTTGCATCTGATGATATACGCTACGTGCAGTTTATATGCTACCAGATGCTACGCAATGCTACGGGCATGAGACATGAGGCAGTGATAAGACGTTGTGCGTTTTCCACGCGCATGCGTGACAAAGCCAGGAACGTATCTACTGGTATCTACCCAGTAAGCAATTTGCTCGATTTTGGACTAATTTCTGCGTCCGCAGAAGTATCGCTTTATGCTGTCCAAAATCGAGCAGATTCCGAGCATCCTCAGTTTCGAGCGTCGTCCTGACAGCATAATGCCCGCCATCTGCTCGCCAGGCTGTGCTCGATATCTGCTCGAGGCAGGTCTGGCTGGGTCTGACCAGAGTATGGACAGGGACCCATTATTTGTTCAATTATAATGCATAGCAATGTTTGAGATATGTAGTTTTAAATGGAAATTAAATGTATCGTGCCCATAATTAAACTTTAATATTATCTTTAAAATATTTAATATTTTTTATTTTCAATATTTTTAATACCTTTTATATTTGTATATATGTAGCTGTCGCAGCTTTATGATGCAAATTACGCCTCATAAACGTAAAAATAGGACTTTTCAGGGCGACTGCGGCCAGATCCTCTCTGCTGCGGCCTAGATTGATCTTTTACCTAGCGCTTTTCACTACCTAAAAACCCCATCTTTGCATTATCGAGAAATGAGAAGGCGCACTCTTGCAATCTTGGAAACGAGTCTATTATAAAACATTTATAAAAAATACACTTTACATTCTTATCTATGGTAAAAGGAACGAATAAGAGTTTCGTCAATCTGGATTTAGTGAAATTAGGCAAAGTGAATTTTTCGAATTTAGATTTCTATAGATTTTTCTGCAATTTTTCTGGAAACGAAGTTGTAGTTGAATGCGCATAGTATTCTTGAAACCATGAGGTTGGTAGGAAAAATGACTTCGGATATCCCTACATTATAGTAATTTTCTACGGTCGAGGAATATTTATCTCATTTCACTTTGCGTTACCGGTAAGGAAAGACGTACGTTTGTGGAAGAAGTGAAAGATTCTTTGCTCGATATAATTGAATTAGATTGAACTGTGATCAGTGGCTAATACGCGTGGATTTTCTCTTGTTTCAGGCAAACCCACCATTAAACTGGCTTCGTAATAGACAGTTATTACTTGGCCGGATTTCTTTATTACGGTAGAGTGAGTATGGCTTCCTGAAACGTCGTGTCTGTCCCATACGAATATCTCTCTTTCTCCTTCCCTCTGCCTTCTTCTATCCGAGCATAACGGCACTAGCTTTCGGTTCACGAGTGTTTTTCGTTTCGTTCGTGAAATTGATGAACATCGTTCCCTGACACGTACAACGTGGACGCACGTATCATTTACGAAAGAGGTTACCGATCTTGTGACGTGTCAAGTGAATACTTCATTCCATATGGTGGTCACTGGCACAGTCACTCGCTGGTCATTGACATGCTGGCATTTAACTTGAACCTCTTTTGCTTTTTCCCGTTTTCGGAGTGATTGTCATAGGACCGTATTCCTTACCGAGATTTCGACCAATTCACCTATTGCTTCACCGCAATATAGTCAATTAAACGTTTACGTAAAATGAATATCGTTAAAAGATGTTTTATGCCGCTTTCTATAGACACGACTATCGATTCCCCTTAGACATTTTTCGTATCTAGCGGTTTTCTTCTCGTCATTTCTCAATCTTCGAAATTGCATTTTACGATTTTTTCGATACTATTCAGGGACTCGACTAACTCAATTAATCATGAAATAATATAACAGCGAAATACATTTCGGATATTTTGTTTCATTTAAAGCACATGGTACAAGTGTAAACATTAAATGCATGCTATGCAACGAAACAATTCGAGTCTAAATCTTTATGCCTCTCTTTGAATTGATAATATTAAATTCATATAAATTTTGTTTCATTTAAAGCACATGGCACAAGTGTAAACATCTAAATGCATGCTATACAACAAAACGATTTCAGTCTAAATCTTCATGCCTCTTTGAATTGATAACATTAAATTCGTATAAATTTTGTTTCAGTTAAAGCACATGGCACAAGTGTAAACATTAAATGCATGCTATGCAACGAAACAATTCGAGTCTAAATCTTTATGCCTCTCTTTGAATTGATAATATTAAATTCGTATAAATTTTGTTTCATTTAAAGCACATGGCACAAGTGTAAACATCTAAATGCATGCTATACAACAAAACGATTTCAGTCTAAATCTTCATGCCTCTTTGAATTGATAACATTAAATTCGTATAAATTTTGTTTCAGTTAAAGCATATGGCACAAGTGTAAACATTAAATGCATGCTATGCAACAAAACAATTAGAGTCTAAATCTTTATGCTTCTTCGAATCGGTAATATTAAATTTGTACAGCATTTATTTGGAAGGATAAGATATTGGCGATGGATAATATTTGTATAGTTGCATTTCGAAAGAATAGGTTTAACACAATTTGAAGCTTTTTATAAGTTTCACGGATACATACATCGCGGTTTGTGTTGCAGTGCTACTGTAAGGACTTGGCACGAAACAGGATAATCCCACCATGCAGCAGCAGTCAGTAATGGAAGAGGGAACGGCCTATGAGCCACCTACCTACGATGAGACATTCCCAGTACTTCCTGAATCAGCCAGTTCAAGTTCAGGGAAATTAAATATTTTCTCCATAAATAATAATTTACAACTAGGACGCATAACAATTACACAGGTATAAATTTCTTATAGGCGCATAAATTCCCTCGAAGGAATTCGTTCTAGGATCGGACGATTTTATATTTCTCTTGTGTTCCCCGCATAGATGTTCCGTGTACCTGGAGAAGAACGGAGATTTGATCATAGCGACAAATTTGGCGAACGCGAATCTATTCGTACGTGTAAAACAATAATGAAAGAGACGAATACAATTATCGAAATAGCATCTTCGAAGGATCAATCGCTTACATTCCTAATAACTGGCAAGCAGAATCAGGTTTTGGAAGCCAAACGTCGAATTTTAACAACCTTTCAAACTCAGGTTCGATACAAGCAATTCCGATAGCATGGGTTTGTTTTGAGAAATTTTGGATTATCCTATAATTTTAACATTGGTATTATTACAGGCGAGTAGACAAATTTGCATTCCAAAGGACCACCATCGTTGGATTCTTGGAAAGCAGGGACAGCGTCTTAAAGATCTGGAAAAGACAACTGCCACTAAAATAAATGTTCCGCCTGTGCAGGATCAGTCGGAAATAATAACGATCACAGGAACAAAAGAAGGGATAGAAAAAGCTGAACATGAAATTAGAGTAATTTCAGATGAACAGGTGAGCGGACATATTTTTAGTAAACGAAGGGAAGCGTGTCCTAGCGAAGGAAGAATGCATACGTTATAAATGGTGATGATGTATATTACAGTCAAGAAAGGCGTTCGAACGAGTGTCTGTGCCAAAAATTTATCATCCTTTTATACATGGTGCGCATAATGAAAATCTCAATGCCATGACGGCAGAAACAGGAGCTCGAATTAATATTCCTCCTGCCTCCGTGCAGGAAGATGAGATTACTATTGCCGGGGAGAAAGAAGGTGTGCTAGCAGCTAAGCAGAAAATTGAAGCCATCTATAGAGATATGGTGAGAGATTCGAAATGATTTGTAAGCATGTTAATTTTGAATAATTCAAATGTAACGTTACATTCGTTTTCTAGGAGAAAAGGTGTACTACAGTGTCCGTCGAAGTTCCCAAGTCTCAGCACAAGTATGTTATTGGTCCTCGAGGAAGTACTATAGCGGAAATATTGCAAGTCACTGGTGTGAGCGTCGAAATGCCTGCATCGGACTCACCCACGGGAACTATTACTCTTCGAGGTCCTCAGGAGAAGCTTGGTCAAGGTATTTGCCGAATTTAAAGGTTTTTCAGTAGCTGGATACAAGAATAATGCATTAACATGAACATTCTAAATATAGCGCTGAGCAAAGTGTATGAGAAGGCGAACAGCGTTCGCACGGCTGTAGTGAAAGCACCTGTTTGGATTCACAAATACATAATCGGGAGAAAAGGCGTGAATATTAAACGTATCACGCAAGAAATGCCGAAAGTGAATGTGGAGTTTACTGGCAAAGAAGATAAAATCAAAATCGAAGGCCCGCCGGAGGAAGTTGAGAAAGCGCAAAACGAACTTCAATTGATGGCTAGCGATCTGATATCTAAGCTTACGTTTACGGAATTAAATGTTGATCCCAGATTTTATAAACACATTATCGGGAAAAATGGGTGCAACGGTAAGCATCGAATATCAAGTTGGTCAATGGATAATTGGATAATTGAATAACATGTTATATTTGCAACGATCTATTTCAGTAAACCGTGTAAAAGAAGGAACAGGCGTTGTTATTAATATTTCCGAAAATGATGGCAGTAATGTCATTCGCATCGAAGGAAATATGGCCGGCGTAATGAAAGCTCAAACGGTTTGTAATGTTTATTCATTTCGTATTATACGTGTTGTAAGTGTAACCTTAATCTTTTACTTCTGTCTATAGGAATTAGTAGAAATGGTGAAAAAATTGGAGAACGAGAAAGAGAAAGACGTGATAATAGATCACCGATATTACCCCAGTATTATTGGGAATAAGGGAGATAATATTAAAGAAATCAGAGATAAATTTAATCAAGTACAGATTACTATTCCTGGTCCAGGTATGTAGCGTGATATATATGCAATAACTAGAACTCGGATTTATGCCAGGTACAAACATTTCAAAGACCTCGTCCCTTGTTGGCATTTAGCCAATAGGAGCTCTGTGTGCATTTTTAGAGTGCAGGTCACGTCTCAGATTTTATATTGTTATATAGTTTCATTCTTATAAATTACGTAAAAGATGCCTAACTGAAAATGTTAATAAATATGAACATGAATTGTTACACAGTGAAGATAAATTAATATTTATTTGCAGGAGAAAAGGGAGATATAGTGAAAATTAGAGGGCCTAAAGAAGATGTAGATAAGTGCCATAAATATTTAATGAAGTTGGTAAAAGAATTGAATGAGAATAATTATGTACTAGAGGTACCTATTTTTAAACAATTCCATAAATTTGTCATTGGAAAAGGCGGAGTAAATATTCGCAAGGTTAGTATCCCGAAACGATATAATTATTTTATTTTTATAAACCTGCACATTCAATTGCTAATTTTTCTATTCATCGCTTCTAGATTAGGGAAGAGACGCAAACCAAAATCGATTTGCCTGCCGAAGGTGAGAAAAGCGATGTCATAACAATTACAGGAAAGGAAGAAAATGTCGAGAAGGCTAAAGAAATGATTCAAAAAATACAAAATGAATTGGTAATTTAATTCTTAGAATTCTGAAAAAAGTACTGTCTAAGTAATAGTTATATTACATTATTCTCGTATTTTGTATTAGGCTAACATTGTTACGGATGAAATAGTCATTCCACCAAAGTTTTACAATTCTCTTATTGGCACCGGCGGAAAATTAATTCATTCTATCATGGAAGATTGCGGAGGTGTTGCGATTAAGTTTCCTACCGCAGAAAGTCGAAGTGATAAGGTAAATTTCTTTTAAAAATGTATGTGTATATAAAGTATATATATATATGTATTTCTCAATATCAAAATTTCATTTGTAATGTATTTCATTTAGGTAACTATTAGGGGGCCAAAAGAAGATGTTGAGAAGGCAAAGCAACAGCTGTTGGAACTTACAAATGAAAAGCAATTGTCTAGTTATTCAACGGAAGTCCGTGCCAAAGTACAACATCACAAATTTCTCATTGGAAAAAATGGTGCCAATATTAAAAAGGTTTCTGCGCAAAATTATTTGATTATATACATCTTACACACTGTGATATGCTAATTATCTTATATATATAAGAATTAATTATACTAATTACAATATATTTATCTTTCTTAGATAAGAGAATCCACTGGAGCACGTATCATATTCCCAGCTGAAGAAGACCAAGACAAAGAAGTAATTACTATCATGGGAAAGAAGGAAGCTGTTGAAAAAGCAAAGGCTGAATTGGAAGCTACAATCAAAGAAATTGTAAGCATCTGTATTTCATTGATCAATGCATAAGCATTACGATGAATTTAGTTCTTAATCTATCAATCAATATTTTTATTGTTTAGGATAACATTACCGAAGGTGAAATCCGTATCGATCCAAAGCATCATAGACATTTCGTAGCACGTAGGGGTGGAGTGTTGCATCGTATCGCAGACGAGTGTGGAGGAGTGCAAATTTCATTTCCAAGAGCTGGTGTCGATAGTGACCGTGTAATCTTAAAAGGTTCACATGAATGCATAGAAGCCGCGAAGCAACGAATGCGAGAGATCGTGCAAGAATTGGTAACATTTCTTAATTTATACTGCTATTATTTTTTAACTGCCAGGTTCTTTGATGACACATGATCTTTTATTGTTTCTCTTAGGAATCTATGGTAACCGAGGAATGTAT
This sequence comes from Lasioglossum marginatum, assembly GCA_028455795.1. NCBI lineage: Eukaryota > Metazoa > Arthropoda > Insecta > Hymenoptera > Halictidae > Lasioglossum > Lasioglossum marginatum. The sequence goes on along the minus strand of CM052264.1, from coordinate 4,154,381 downwards.
AATACCTCAAAAACATCACCGTACCGTTATGGGGGCGAAAGGACGTAAAGTGCAACAGATCACTTCTGAATATGATGTACAAATCAAATTCCCAGATCGTGAAACATACGGTACGTGTAATCTTATATTGTTATACTAAGTTTTTTATATTAAACTTCAACTAAGGATAAAAGATTCTCAAGTATGTATAATATATTGTAAATTTTAGACGAACACCGCGAAGCAGAACAGATGAACGGCGAGAATGGAGAAGTTCCAGAGACAGTTCCAGTTCCAGCCTGTGATATTATTCGAATTACAGGACAACCAGAAAATGTTGCAGCTGCTAAGCAAGCGCTTCTCGATCTAGTGCCGATCACAATAGAGGTCGGTATAATCAGCCCTAGACTAAATAGTAAAGTAATTTTATAATTCAGTTAAACAAAAAATTGGACGTATAATTGTAGGTGGAGGTACCGTTCGATCTACACCGTTCTATAATAGGACAGAAAGGCCGTGATGTGCGAGAGTTAATGTATATATATGACGTTCATATCATGTTGTCTCCGGCGGAAGAGAAGCTTGATTATATCAAGGTATGTAGACTGTCGTATAAAGTTAACCCTTTGCACTCGGAGCTATTTTAACTGGAAAATTAAATATTTCTTCCGACCTAGAATAATTCTTAAATGTTTAGTAATTTATTAGGTAGCAACACATTTAATAATGTAAATAATATTTTCAGAGCCTCAAAGTCACCATTTGAGTGCTAAGGGTTAATATATTATTTATTATTCGAAATTAATATTTTACATTTTATTCATCAGATTTCCGGAACTCCTTCTTGCGTTGAAAATGCAAAGCAAGCTATTTTAGACAAGTGCAAAGCTTTGGAAGCTGAACGACAAGATAGGGCCTTGAAATCATTCGAATTGAAGGTACCGTTATTCATTATCTCAAATGATTTACATTAACTTAGCTTACTTCGAATTGTATTAGGTCGTTCGGAAAGTAATTTCGTTTTTTCGTGTAAGAGATGGCATTTGCTTCCATTTGTTATTACTAGACAGCGAATTCTATGCATTTATGATAAAAATGAGTAGTTGTCATTTAAAATAACATACACATTACAAGAATTTAAGAATATTGTTATATTATTTTCAATCCACTAAACATTTCACTCCAGTTTGTTGCAATTCAGGTAGAAAATGTTTATTTTGCTATTTTAGATGGTTTATTATTTTAAATGGTAAAAAATTGGCTTTTATTTTCACTTGAGAAAACGAAATGACGTTCCGAACGACCTGATAACTTTCTGAACACCGGTTTTATATCCTCGCTCTACCGAACCTTTATATCCTAACCATGTATTCCTACCTAATCCTGACTAAACCTTGTTCCTCCAGCAATTCTCTGACGATTTACTCCGAGAATGGCGACAACATGAAGTTTGTTTTCCTCTAGCTCGAAGTTAATCCGGAATACCATCCAAAAATAATTGGACGTAAGGGAGCTGTGATTAATAAAATACGTAGTGATCACGATGTTCAGATCAATTTTCCGCGTAAAGGCGACCCTGAAGAACATATCATTACAATCACAGGTTACGAAAAGAATGCGTACAGTGCTCGAGATGATATTATGAAAATCGTTAATGAATTGGTGAGTTGAATCGTTTCTGTTCAACTTTATAAACTATCTTCGGCGATGAAATCCTACATTTTTTTGTCTTCTCACTCGTTTAGAATGGCTTGACGAAGGAAGAGGTGGATATAGATTATCGTGTACATTCGCGTTTAATTGGTACAAAAGGTAGAAACATTCGTAAGATAATGGATGAGTTTACAGTTGACATTAAATTCCCCCGTAAAACCGATCCCGATAAGAATCTTGTAACTATCGTGGGTACAGAAGAGAACGTAGCCGACGCAAAGGATCGTTTATTGAATTTAACAGAAGAATATGTGAGTACTTAATAAGAAGAATAACTTTGGTATTATTCGATGAGGGAACCAGGTATTACAATGAAATACGAAACGATGTTTAATTTCTTACAGATACAGGATGTTTTAGAAACACAAATATCACCGAAAACACCTGATTCCTTCCGTGTTTGGAGCGAAGCAGGATTTAGGGTGGCTAAACGTAATTCCGAAGGTGGTTCGACTGGTTTCTTCGTGAAAGGCGGTCCTTGGGAGCAACAACCGCAAAGCGCCCCGAATACTGCCAGCGTGGAGGAATTTCCTCAGTTCGCTGGGTACTCGCATGTACCTATGACAAACCCCGACGGCCCTTGGGGTGTTAAACGTTAAACAAAATTCAATCAAATAGAAAAGAAAAACGAAAAAAAATCGACAAACGCATGTAAGGTAACAAAGCATAATAACTTTCCTCTGACAAACAATATGAAAGGGTAAACGCATTAGTGCTAGGTGGTTCCCTGTTTCATTACTGATGTTGCTGCATACGACCTGGCCACTCTATTGGACTCTGACACTGGTTTACTACAAAATGTTTGACGACGGTGTTTATATTTACAGTTCATATACCAATATCCGATGTATCTGTAACTGTAACGCATAATATTTTAAGTTCGTTGCCATGTAGGAAAACATGTACACGCGCGCTCACACAACGCTCATACACAGAACATGCAGGGATAATACAGTCAGATGCAAGATGGCGGCCAATTGTATTCATATAACGAGAACATCTAATTTCACAATTTTTATTTCTGCTGATATGCCTTTCAGGTACAGATATGTTGTACTTAAGACTGTGGCTTCGTAGGAACCAATTATTTTCTTTTTGTGTATTATACACAGGATGGTCAGTAAATTGTGGTACGCTTGAGAAGGAGTTTCTACGTTTCTACGTAAAAAAAAAACAGAAAGAACACGCATGCACACATACACACAACGAAAATTTAGAATAAAATTTTTTTCATACGAATTTTCAAAAAGTGAAACTTCGAACAAAAAGAATTGTATTGTGATTTTTCGTTCTTCTTCCCGAGTAGATGCAGCTCTTTTTCTTGATCGTACTACGGTCTACCAAGCAACCTGTATATATTTCTCAGATTGTCTCCATCTGTGTAGATTGCGCGACTAGACGCTTCTCCGCGTTTAACCGGGCATAATGTTTTTTTTTGTTAATTTATTTATATTTTTTTTGTACATAAATTGCATTTCCTTTCGTTTTTGTTGCGTTGGACTTCAGTGGAATCGATTTCGTAACCACGTCATTATATTAGAATTCTGTACACAGAACCGTGTGTGAAATATGAAGCTTTAAGGTCTTTCTAAGGAAAACGTTCCTAGATATACTACATATACATATATATGTGATTTCCTGCTTTTGTAAGTACCTAGTATAAATAAAATAAGATCGATTCGTACACCAAAAAACCATCGGTGACGCTATCAAGCGAACCAAATTGCCAACAAAGCGTTAAGCGATTATTGTATAGTATCAAACAATGGAATTTAAGAATAGAAGAATGTTTTTTAGTCACGATGAATAAATATGTTTTTGGGGAACATAATCTTTAGAAGGCCTTGATATTTTTCTACTGCTTTTAACGCAGTGATCGAAGGACGAGACACAGCATCATTGGCATCATTTATGACGGAATCATGAATGTCGTAATTTAAAGGCTATTCTTAATTTATTCTATTCTATTTTACTATTTGCTGTATAATGCGCAATGTTTGCATTCTACTATTTATGAGGCCAACTAGCTAAGAAAAAGATATTCGGTTCAAGTGCCTTGTCTATTTTCTTCGGGACAGCTCATTTCAATTGTTGGAGGAATGTGAATATTAGATTATATGTATAAACATACACGTATATAAATATTGATAATAATTATATTATTATACACATATACCTGTATATATATACTTATATATATACATATGTACGCATGGTATGTATATATATACGCGTATGTATATAAGTAGTATATATATATACTACCAATACTACCTATATACACTTGCCAACAAAAGTTAAGAAACAAAGCAATTACTTGTGTAATATATGTTTTGTTTTTTCCATTTGTGTACGTTATTAAATAAAACAAAATACAAGAGATATGTAATTTTCAGTATAAACATTTAGGTGAATAGTCTACGTCTATATTATTATAGTTTCGTATATACAAAGTCATTTAAGACAAGTCACTTGAATAACCCTCACAATTCCATGGAAGCATTATGCGATGAAAAGGATTTTTTGTCAGGTGAACATGTTTAGAAGATTCAAAACGCACTTTTATTCTTTTGTAAAGAGAAATACACAGGTCAGCCACCTGGAATGATTTTGAATGATCACAGTTCTTGAAATTTCCTCTAGAAGAATTATAATTCTAGACATTCAAAAATTCTGGGAAAAGATTTTAACAAAATGTTTCTTCCGAACATTTCTTTCATCTTTCAAAATTGTAGGAGTTATATAGTTGACCGGATTTAAGTGACTCATCCTGTGTAAACACGAGAAACGAGTGTGACAAAAATCATGGGATACACACTTGATTACACATTTTATTAATAAGAATTTAATGCAAAAGTGTGAATTTTTGTTTACAGTCTTAATAAGATATTAGAGTGCCTAGATTGCATTATTGTTTCACATCTAGACAGTGTTGACCCGATTAACATAATGCAAAATCCTATCAGTAGACTGTGGATTTTTTATGCAATATGTAATTTTTACAGACACATTTCAAGAAAGTGGGGATAAATAGAATCTTATTTTCAGTAGTAGCAAACTTTATAGATCTGAAATAAATAAAAATCGTATTAAATTCTGTGGAATTTTATATTCTAACAATTTTTGAACATTTTTAGAAGCCATAGATGCATAAAGATCCGCAGTTTACCTATCAGTATTTGGGACCATATTTTGTAGTTTGTTGCATTCGTCTTTATTACTAAACATTTGAATTTTTTAATTATTGCGCAACATATAGTTAGATATATTTCCTATTGGGTTTAAATCTGACTACTTGATACTTGATTAACGATATTTTTTGTTAAAAAGAATTTTTACTAGCTTTGTAGTATATTTTGGGCCATTATCATGTCTAAATAATTAACACACGTTTGCATATAACTTTGCAAAGCTCTTAGATATAAAATTCATCTTTCTTTTCGTTTTTGTGAAAGAAAGATTATTTTTGTTCTAGCATTAATTTCTTCAGGTTTTAATCCTTTTTTGAAAGTTCACAGTTTTGTCGAACGAATGGATATTTTAATAGCTTGTACTTCTATAGTTCATCTTTTAACTAGAACTGGTTTTCTATGTTGAATGTTTTAATTGTAAGTTGATTTTTCGCTTCCATTAAGCAATGCCTGTTTGTCACTTTTGTAACAACTAAATCATAGTTAAAACTGTTCTCGCGTATACACGAAACGAGTAAAACTAAAAACAGCGATCAATCGGAAAACATAATGCTTTTTAATTCTGTTCTGTGTTCTATTATTCCGTTCCCGTTAATGATTGCGGAATGTTATTACAATATAATATACTTTATTACTTCTTAATGTATGAAATCATATTTTTCTCGTAGTGTAAGTAATAGAAATTTATTTACGACATAATTGATGATATTACAATATATAATTATGCGAAATTCGTTTCTTTACTTTTGTTGGAAAGTGTATATATATACATAATCAATATAATAGGTATTGTACTATAAGGTACAATAACATAATACTATCACAGAAATGAAAAATAATAGCTCATGTATACAGAAATTCACTTATATTTTTTAGATTTACAGTAATTTTTATAAAACTTCTTGGTACGACGACCTACATGTCATCTTTCCAAAGCATGGTTTATATACAAAAATGCCAGAATTAGCAGTCTTTAAATACTTTTAGTTTTGGCTAAGAATTTGATAGATGCTGTGCATGAATGTACCTTTTCTAATAAATTATAAATACGAAATATTGTAATTATAAAATAATATTCTCTGTACACATAATGTCATAATACATGAAATCTATTGTAACAATATATATACATAATTAATCTATTGTTAAAATCGTGTTTTCTTTTTTATAGTACCTTAACGAGTAGACAGTATCTAATTTGCAACAAACCGGAAAGAAATAGAAAATTATGTTCTTTCTTAAAAATATGTTTAACTTCTTGTAATTTTTTTACTAGGGCTGTTACTTTCCTTCAATGGTCGAAGGTTTTGAGGCTTCGAAGCTCCAATTTCAGAAACTTCGAAAGTGATCAGAATCGAAGTTTCGAATTTCGGACCTCCGAACCTCGAACAGTAGTAAATTATTAGAAGATTAAAAGATCTATCTATTTTGTTTTATCTTGTGTGCCTTTGTTTTCATGAAATCTTATTTACAATTTATTTGTACAATAAATATATTTTTTATAACTGGTTGCATTTATATTCTGTGAAAATTCTATCAAATGTTATGACATAACATGAAACTCATAAGTTACGATTTCATACGATTCGAAGAATTATTCGAATCTTCGAAGCTTCGGAAAAGTAACAGCCCTAATTTTTACTGTTTTTAATTGCGTTTACTTATTTTTGTTATAAATGCATAAAATCCGCTGTCTATTAATGTCAGGTACTTCAGGAGTGTTAATAATTTCCTTTGTACGCTGATTTATCGCGTGCCATTTGTAATGTTCGTAATTGTTTTATAAATCCCTCGTTTGGTTTGATGCGATCCCTAACTTTTTTCACTTTGCAGTAAGCATCGTCGAAGAATAATCCTTTGGATACCATCAAGTAAGAAATAATAATGGTCGGCGAACGAGATACACCAGCGTTGCAGTGTACAAGAATATTTTCATTCCGGTTCTCATCTATAATTTTCCTGCACTTTTCTATCGATGCAGTGACATCAGTTTCGGGTAAATCTAGTAAGTCGCAATAATAATATTTGATACCGTCAAATTTAATTGGCGCATCAATACCAACACTTAGAACACTATGAATATTATATGTTTGTAAAATATCTATATTTACAACAGGGTCTTGCGAGCTTAGAAACAATCCTGGTATTACCTGTGCAACTTGTAAATCAGGCTTATTGTCTACAACGAATGGTATTCCAGCCGATAATTCCTTCTTTTCTCCATCAACTTCTTCATATCTTTGCCCGAGCGTATTCGTTACAACAGTTTTACATGGTTTCAAATGTGACTTTCTAATGGATAGCAAAGTTTTTAGATCCATTGTTAACGGAGTTGCATTTGGGTAGAGCAAAACAATAATTTCTTAATATCGATAAAATCTGTATTAAGCGTGTTCTGAATTTAGCAGTACAGTTGTAGTCTCTTCAAAATCTGCTGGCTTATATTTGACGAAAAATTGATTTATTTCTTCTTGAGAATATTCCACGTTTACCAAGTGTAAGCCAACCGGTGGTACTACAAACAGCGTACGATTCCAATTATGATGACCAGGAACTTGTAGCATACACGTTACATCCTTTTCTGTGATAATTCCAGCACCTAAGTATAATAAAGTAGTAACTATGCGTCTGACCTGAAAAATTTGTGAGGAAATAGAAATTGAAATACATTGAAATAGAAATACTTTTATCGTTCGTAATATTTGGTACCTTGCAGATTTTGCATACTGATAAAAATACGTACGCTTCAATATTCGAATAATATTAAATAAGGAGCAATGAAAAATTAATAAAATCAATGTCTTTTCATTATTACATACCTGATTATATAAGAAAGACCTTGCTCTACATTCGATATGCCAAAAATCGAAATGCTCCGACAAAGGATCCAAAGGCATAAGTGGTGAACTTTTTTCTACAGTTAATTTATCTAAACTTCTTACATAAATGGGTTCCACGTATGTGTTTGATCTTGCACAGAACGTTTGGAAATTTTTTTTTCCTTGGAAAAGCTTTGTCCCACGTTTTACACGTTCTATATCAAAATCTTGTGCCCTAAGAACACGTACATAACAAATATACAGGGTGGTCCACATAAATGCAGCCACCTAAATATCATCCTTATTTGTGATGACTAGACTGTGGATGTTTATGCAATTTCCAATTTTTATAGACAAATTTGAAGAAAGTGCAACGAAATAAAATTCTATTTTTAATGGGAACACTCTTTGTAGATCCAAAACAAATAAAAATACTACTGAATTCTATCGAATTTTATATTCTAGCATTTTTTGAAAATTTCCATAAACCATAAATGCATAAAGATCTACAGTCTAGTGATGACATGACAACGAGGTGTAATTTGCATTATTCGGCAGCATGTAGCTGTCACAGCTTTATGAAAATAGCTACATGCGCTGCTTTATGCTTCCGAATAATGCAAATTACGCTGCCGAGAAATCCCATCTTTGCATTATTGAGATATTACATAATTAAATATATTTGAAATACAAATGGCAATAGTACCTAAAGCAGAAAGTATGTGATTTCTCTACTATTGGTATTTGATGAATTTTTTCCAAAGCGTCCTGCTGCTTAGGTATCATGAATCTATAGATGTATGACCTTATCTTTGCAAGTTTTCTGGCATGAAAGTTTCTTGTTACAGGAATACATTCTAAAAGTCTTAAAAATAATGCATTAGTTTATTAAACATCTACAAAGATTAAAAAATATTGAGTAACAAGCTCCTTACTTGATATCATGATGACATTTCATTAAGTAACGATTCACTTGATGAAGTACAAAAGATGGATTGTGCAAACAATCATATTTATTGTGTAAATCAATGTGAGCTGCATTACAGAATGCATGCACACCCACGTCGGTCCTACGAATTGATAAAATATGATAAAAACATTTTGATATCCTATCAACGTTTAGAAGAATTATTTTTGATAATAAGTTTTACCTGCTGGAGGTGGTAATTCTTGGATAAACCTTGTATTTAGGTATTAATGCTGAAAAAGCACATTCTAAAGCTCCTTGAACTGTGTCTACATCATGTATTACATAGTCCGATATGATTCCATTTTTCTGCAATCCCCTAAATTCGAAACAGTAAAAGGTGTCATGCAATAGTCTGTATGTTGTACGAATCTATACATTTATTGCAATATTATGATTAATGGATTGTTCAAAGCACGTGTATACTTATAATACCTGTATTGCGTACCAATATACGAAAATTTTATGAAGTATCTTTGCATATTTTATTTAGAAAATTTAGATATATATACAATACAATTATTCAGTTTTTCAAATATTATTCTAATATTTCAAATATTATATAATATTTCTATTATTTTACGTTCTTTTCAGATTAAATTATGCGCTATAAATAACCATGCATCAAAGTATTTAGTTAGCCACTCGACTACTAAAAATAGTTCGAATACAATCAGATGAAATAACAACTCTCTATGAACTGAATATTTTGTAGTTTCTGAAATCAATATTCTGATTTAATGTTTATTGGTTTTTAATTTTTTATTGTCATAGACAAAGTATGCTAGTAGACTAGTAGACCAATATACTTAGCCAAAATTTTAGCCGAGTTCTCTACCGAGTTATTTATTTCTGCAGAAGATGTCGCTTGTATGCTTATCCCCGCGATTTTCGATATTATGTGTACTCGATAATTTACTCGATTGTCAGTTGGTACACTTACAAGTCATGGAAGAATTTAAAAGTGCCGGTTCAATTGTTTAGTTACGTTACTTATTATAAATAAGTTTTACGAATGTGTAATAATCGAGTAATCAACACGTATAAAAGTTGAAAACAAGAAGAATTGTGAAAGGTAGTTTTAAGTCCGCTTGATGTTCATGTTCGTTTAGAAGGAAAAATCGATTGGTCCGGTCTCACCACGAAAACCTTCCAGAACGCGAATCAGTCGGATTCATAGTTTGAATTATATTGTAATAGAGAATTCACCTGGTCGCTTAAAATTATATTTTACTGTGATTTGCAAACTGTCATTTTTTCCCTTCAAAGTAACTGTCGATGGAATTTCGATACCCTAATTTTACGTTGGAGAACATTTACGGGTAGGATAAGCCGATACATTGGCGTCATCTGTATTATATTGTATCACGTGACAATACATATCTGTCATTTTAATTTCTAATAATTCAAATTGCGCACCACATGGGCTACGATGTTTGATTTTGTTTTTCTTTTCAACATATACACATAGGCTAATTAATTGGATGTAAAAAATAACGGAGGAACACTGTGACATTTCTGTTGAGTTTTTTCTATTATTTTACCGTTTCGAAATGGATCTATTGAATAACTTATATGTAGTATACATAACAGCCCTATCGAAACTATTCATTTACAGTTACACGATTTAACATTCGAAAAAGACACGAATATATAATCCATTTGTATTACACAATTAATGCCTTTCTTTAGTAATTAATCGATCATGTTATACATCAAGTAAATACAGATTTCATACATTATAAGTAATTGATTTTCATAAGAAATCATTCTATTTACCATATATTAATTTGTAAGTTATTATAACGAAGCTTATCGATCAAGTTACTGTAAAAGAGTATACAGAATGTTTAAATAAAAAAATGTCGATAAAACGAATGTCATGTGTTATATTAAAATATCATAACTTTACAGGGATCGTTATATTTTGCAACTCGAATGGGTAATACTACCTCCAAAAACAAGTATTACAATAACCAGAAGTATACCAGTCAGGTATATATGTCTTAAAATAGTTATAACCTCTACAGCTTTTTCTGTATATATTGTCAATGCGATTATATATGTCGTACAATGAATAATAAAATGTTGCATTATTTTTCTTATATAGTATAGTCTCAGCGACCTAATCGGTGGAAGTTGTGTCGGTACAACACAGTCCGCAAACAAGGAATCTAAATCATGGTCCCGCGTATCGAATAAAAGGTAGTTCTTTTAGAATTTTAAATATTACATTCTACAGGTCCCATAAAAATCATCAACTCCAGATTCGACCAACAATAACTTTGGCCGACAACGATTTTAGTCGACGACAGAATTATCCGATAGTAACATTGTTTCTAAAGATGGTGCTGACATTTTTTTCATTAACTATTCTGCACTGACATTTTTACTTTTGTATAAAAATGGAATTATTATACTATAAGAAGGATAAAACGTAGTCAGCTAATGTTGTTGTCAAACGACATTAATATTGAATAATACTGTCGTTGAGTAAAGTCGTTGTCGGTCAAATCTGAAGTCGGTGAAACCTATGTCTGTGATTTTCATGGGACCCACATTCTACATCTTAGAATACGCTGTGCTATAACTCTGTAATTTTCAGTTGGAGCGAAGGCACATTATACCATTCGTTGGATACTTCGAAGACGCAATGGCCGGTATCGCGTTCTCAAGCCATGTTCCTTCCAGAATTTCAAATCAGACCGATACCTTTGCAAAGTACTTCTAAGCTTCTATGTGTAATAGCTAAAGGAGCGTATGGGAAAGTATATAAAATTTTAAAACAAGACACTGGCCAAGTTTTTGCTTTAAAAGCTATTAGCAAAGCTAAAGTCGTTACAGAAAATGGAGTGACGCAGGCGAAGCAGGAAGTATGTAATGTGATCTTCATTGTTTACATATAGAACAAACGGTATAAAGTAATATTTGATTTTAGGTTGCTATACAAAGGCTCGTCGGTCATCATCCGTTCATATTAAATTGTACACATAAATGGCAAGGAAGAAAGACATTATACATACGTATGTTTCTTGTTACTTTACTGTTTCTGGTTGTAATTAAATATTGTGTCCGATTTCACGACATCGCGATACTTTCCAATTTCAGTAACCGATTATGTTGGCGGTGGAGAACTATTTTCGCTAATCGAGGAATGCGGTGCCCTGTCTGAAAATATAGTTAGAATATACGTAGCAGAAATTGCTTTAGCTATTGGTAAGTGTATTTAACCCTCTGCACTCGAATGGTGACTCTGAGGCACCAATCAAAATTGCCGTATCATTATTTGTAACAGTTTTTAAACGATTAAATTCTTCTGTATTCTATAAATTGATAGAAATTCAAATGTTGTATGAGAGATCAGGTTCAGTTTCATGCGCATAGTGTGAAAAATATTACATAGAATAAAACTCTTCAAGATTTGAAAGATATGTCTTGATTTAGGAATTAAAATTGCTTCGAGTATCCTGAATGTATATGTAAGAGCATGTTTAAAATTCTATACATTTTGTTACAGATTTTTTGCATAACGTTGGTGTAGTACATCGCGATATAAAGGCAACAAATGTTCTTCTGGACGAAGAAGGCCATGCTGTGATTATTGATTTTGGTTTAGCGAAGTGGTTAACTCATGCCGAAAGAACAAACACACTTTGCGGGACACCTGAATATATGGGTAAATATGAAAATACTATACGAATGCTCAAGTGGTAATATCGACTACATATATTCTGATTAACTTCAGCACCAGAAATACTGAAGAGACAATATTATGGACAAGAAGTAGATTGGTGGTCACTAGGAGTGCTTGCTTGTTTCATGCTGACAAACCAGGTATGTGATGTGCTTGTACTTTTAATTGCAAAGTAACTAAACGATAACTGTAATTGTGTATACATTTCGATCTACTACTTTACATAAAAGGTATTAAGGTATTAAATATGATGCACATAATTTAAATTAAATTTATTTCGGCGTTCTATGAAGATTTATCCTCGCAGAAGTAGTCTTATCTTCAGTTTATGACTACTTTAAAAGATCTGTACATCAACTGACTCCGTGGCGCAACGGTAGCGCGTCTGACTCCAGATCAGAAGGTTGCGTGTTCAAATCACGTCGGGGTCAACTGGTTTTTTTTTGTTGCAAATTTCGATTTTTCCAGTGTTTACAATATTGAGACGATTGTGTTTACAGTTTAGCAATTAAAGTGAAAAAGTTTGTACCGAAATAATATTGATAATAAAAATAATAGAATTATAAATATACTTCTTTTCATTATGAAGAAATAAATTGCTCTAATGTTTTAAGCATATATATACATAATATACATATATATATGTACATATATATTTATAAATAATACCTTTTATATGAGCCATTAAATCTGTCAGAGTTTATACTAACGATGTTAACAATTTATAAATTCACGAGTGCAGTTATAAAATATTAGAAAGTACAAAATGCGAAGAATGTTGCAGAATTATTTGTAGAACCATGCTAACGAATTAGTATATTGTTAGCTGAATTCAATTTGTTGCGCTGATGTTTTATTCTCATGTTGCTATACTAATCTTTTTTTGGAGGTACGAACACGATTAAATGGTTTTTTGAAAATATTAGTGGTAAAAAGTAATTGTTTAACAAATTAAAAATAATCGCCCCCGGGTGGGCTCGAACCACCAACCTTTCGGTTAACAGCCGAACGCGCTAGCCAATTGCGCCACGGAGGCAATTGATTCTCGCTTTCATTTTAGCCAGATTACAATTGCTTTCGAATCATTCATGCTGGCCTTAACCTTTTGCACTCGAATGGTGACTCTGAGGTGCCAGTAAAAATTGCCATATCATTATTCGAAACAGTTTATAAATTATTCAATTCTTCTGTATTCTAGAAATTGCTAAAAATTCAAATGTTGTATGAGAAAACAGGTTTCATGTGAATAGTGTAAAAAAGATTGTACAGAATAAAAATCTTCTAGGTTGAAAGATATGTTTTGATTTCGGAATTAAAATTGCTTTGAGTCCAAACGGTTAAAAAGATAGTTCTGAGAAAAAACACGTTTGGAGTTTCTACCACAGGAATAAGCACTGTTGCAGTAACTGCATATTGCATGCCTTAACTTTCTTAACGTTACGAACTTTTTCATGAAATTCTCAGGCAGGACAAGTAACGCTACCCACTCGACACTTCACCTAAGAGCCTGTAGGTTTCGTAATAATTGTGTTATATGTAGAAGAAGTTCAACGATCTTCCAAATAGCAATCCCAAAGGAAAACTATTAGGCTATGATACCCGAGATAGCTTGTTGATTTACGAGCGAGATTAATCTTTGATTTTTGAAAGATTATTAAGTCGTCGTTGTTATAATATAAGAAATGTGATAAAGATGATCTGTTGGATCACGATTGAAACTGTTGTTGCTGTGAAAAAATGAAATAAACCGAATGCTGATTTGATGTATTTATGACAAACACACGAGCTGGTATAATTTCAAACAGTGGAAAGATTAAAAGAATTTAAGAATGCCAATATACATTGTATTCAACTTATCAAGATTATCGAAGAATGAAGGAATCTTCTACACTAATTGTTATTTTGAAGATCCGCAGTCGAGTAATCTGCTAAAACATTTCAAGAAAGTCGGTATTTTGATCGGTTACATGATCGCCACCCTAACATGGTAGCGCCGACGAACGGTGACCAAAATGACGGTCACGGTTTTCACCTGGTGAACGGTTTTCGCCCGATTGGCGGTCACGTGACCGTGTCCCCGCGAACGTTCTTTGGTCGCGATATCGCGGCGGGTCTCGTTCGCCGATATTGCGTAAAGCTATGCGGGGACTCTGATCGAAGAAACCAAAGGAGCGTATCCCGTTCGTTGCAAAACCCTTCACGCCTTGACATTTCGCCGGGTCCACTCACCTCTGCTGTCCTCAACTGTTTACAAAAGCCATGTACGCGCGCCCGAGACACGCTGGCTTTTCATTCCAGCCAGCCTCCGATGAGTGGATGCATCGCGATGCACCGCCGGAGAAATGTCGTGGTCGTGCAACTCGGCGGATTGCACGCGAGGCGTGACGCGACCGATCGCGCGAATCTGTTGTCGATTGTGCAATCGCGCATTCCCAAAGTGCAGAGAGGCACGATTCATTCGCCGATTTCGCCTCCGAAGATCTCTCCGATCTTCCTCGACGAAACGAATCGTGTTCATCGAGTTCGGCACGGCTTTCCAGGCGAATTCGAGACTATCGCGGGACACGCGTTACGCCGCCGATTGTTATGTCAACAAACAGTCAAGAGTTCTCGCACGTGACGCTTCTCGACTCGCTTTGTTAGCATACCGTATCGCTCGAGGCTGCTTTCTTCCCCCGCGTCGCTACGATGCTCGTAATTGCGACGAGCGGAATGCGCACGGAATCGATGTTAACGCCGTCCGTCACGATGCTACCGATCACAGTTTGTTAAACTGGTCACGATCGATGATGTTCGAACACGGACGGAACGTAATCGTCGCGGGTGAAATCGTTTGATGCTGGTTGGAGTGAACACCGGTAGGTTTTGACAGTAATAATAATAATTATTATTATAACGATGATAGCAATAATACAAATAATAATATTAATAATAATAATAGCGGTACTGGTACTAAATCGTAATAATAATAATATTAATAATAATAATGACACGTATCTCTAAAAAAAAAGACAGAGTCGAGCTACACACTAATTTATTGGGATGAGGTTGTGGTTGTGGGCGAGTGTGTGTGGATTTGAGAAACAAAAAAAAAAGTAGTAAAGACAAAAGAGGAGGGACAAATAGAAACTTGGAGGATTTTGGGATGAGGATAACTAATTGAGGGGGCCGGGTTTCGTCCCCGCGGACAAATCGCAGTGTCCGCCGGGACGTGTTTTCGCGAACGATCCCTGACGGCGTGGGGAGCCGTCATCGATCGAACCCTGAAGGGTGGCCACGTGATCCTGATGGGCGTGTTTCGCTATCCCTTCACAGCCAGGTTGCACGTGGTCATCCTGCCCCGAGTCGATGAACATTGCTGTTTTTTCTTTTCCTGTGTTTTCGTTTTCTTTTTTTTTTTTCATTGTTTTCTTTCTTTTTTAACTCGGAATTGTAGCGCGCCGGGGATGTTTGGACCCTGCCACAAAAAATATAGTGAATCGAACAATCTCTCCCATTCACACCGATGCTTTCACTCCGTATCCTCTTTCTCTCCCGTTCCCGTTCACGCTTGTTTTTGTTTTTCTTACGTACACGCGAGAGGCTCCCTCTCGCCTCTATCAACCAAGGGGGAAGAACTCGCGCGCATCCTGTCGCTGGTGGTCGACGCGGTTTGTATCGATATACTGCGAGCGATCGCTCTCGTTGATGTTGCTGCTGCTGCTGGGGCTACCGTTGTTGTACGTCTTCCCGCGCCGCGACCGACATTTATTCGTACTCCTTCCTCAGCTCCTGGGGCTTCGGCAGGAGTTCGGGCTTGGCCTCGGCAGGCTTGGACTCCTTCTCCTCGGAGGACTTCTCCTCCTCGCTGCTCTTGGCTTCCTTCTTCTCGGCCGACTTCTCTTCCGAAGACTCCTCCGACTTTGATTCCTTGGCACTCTCCTGCTTCAACGGCTCCTCCTGCTTCTCTTCAGCTGGCGCAATCTTTGCCTGGGACGGAGCATCGACGACAGCAGCTTCGCTCTTCTTCACATGGCTGGTTTCCTCAGGTTTTGTTTGTTCGGATGTGGGCTCGGCTTGGGCTGCGACCTGAGCGCTCTTCGCTTCCTTCGCTGGTGCAGCAGCGACATCGGGCTTCTCCTCGCTTTTCGAGGATTCGGAGCTGGTAACTTCTTGTTGTTCGACTGCAGGCTCGATCTTCTCAGCCTTCAGGGCTGGCTTTGCCTCCTCCACTGCCGCCGCCGCCACCGCCTGGCTCGGTTGTTCCTGGCTCTTCTCGGCTTCAACGGATGCCGCGGATGGCTCGGATAATTGGTCGAGTTTCTTCACTGCTGGGACTGCTTCCTCGGCGTCGCGGGTCACGCGGTCGGGCTTCTCTTCGGCTTTCTTCTCCTTGGTCTCTTGAGACTTGGCGAGGAGCTTACTCTCTTCCGGCACAACTGCAAGCTTTTCCTCGGACGACTCGGAGGAGGCCGAAGAAGGTGAAACGGACTCGTCTTCCTTCCTCACGCTAGGTTTCGACTCCTCGAGCTTCTTCTCTTCCTTCGGCAACTCTTTGATGGCTTCCGCGCTCTTCTCCGCAGAATCCACCTGCTCGGCGATCTTGCCCTCGAGGAGGACTATGGTTTTCTGAAACATGAAACATCGTCCAATGAGAACTTCGCAGGCTGAAAGAATCTGTGTTACCAGGGATGACAGGGTTAAAGCGATACTTACGGTCTGCTCAGGGAGAGCTTGGGCAGACTCCTGCTTGGGTTCCTGAGGCGCAGCCTGCGCCAATCCGTGGGACTCGGAAGCAGCTGGCTTCAAGGTCTCCTCCTCCTTCTTGGGCTCCTTAGGCAGCTCCGATTTCGCCTCTTGTGGAGGCTGTGGCTGCGGTGGCAGAGTCTCCGGGATTGCTAGTTCCGGCTTCTTCTCTTCGGGCTTCGCCAGCGGCTCTTCCTTCTTCTCCTCGGGCTTTGCCAGCGGCTCTTCCTTCTTCTCCTCAGACTTGGCCGCCGGAGGGATAGGCGCAGCTTCGCTCTTCAAGGCAGGCTCAGGCAGTGGCGCCGACTCAGCTTTCGGTGTCTTCAACTTCGCGTCCGCATCTTCGACCTGCAATGTCGACCTCTCCAACGGCGACACCGCGATCGGTAGCTCCTCGAATCCAGCCAAGGGCAAGGCGAACGCCGTCTTTAGCACCGCCAGGCACATCATCGCTGTCACGATCAGCTTCATCTTGATATCTGCGCAACGAAGATGAACGGTTAGCTTTGCCTATAAGACCCTGTCTAACGCGCGGTATCGTTTGATTCCACTTGAACCGTCGTACGCTCTTCAGGTACTTTCTGTTTCTGGGTATCGCGAAATTTTGAATCTCTGCACTGGTTATGCTGTGATTCGACCGATGAGGTTTTTTAAATACTTGCTTCTCTAGTTATAGAACAGGATCCTGACTCAGGATTTGTTTTAACGTAAGGTTTAATATGAAAAGAAGAGGACTCTCGTCTCTGGAAGAGAGAATCAATGGATCCATGAAGAAAGAGGCGTTGTCGAGGATGATGGGGCTCGGACCGAGGTATCGACGGAGCCAAACAACTCTTTATTCAAGAATCTGAAGCCTCGTGCTCAAAAACCAAGTTTCACGGGAAGAAGAGATCCGACTAGGTGTGGAAAAGGGGAGAGCCGGCGGAACTGTGAAGAAAGAGGCGTTGTCTGACCGATGCTGAGGATTCGGACAGGAAAGAACGAAGTGACGGAGAGGAAACGAGCTGCCAGGGGACGTTTCCTCGCAATCTTCCAGTTAAGAGAGCGGACGTGAGCACGCGGGCTCTGGCACTTGGCATGAATGGAGAACACGGTCGTATGAATGGGCCGCGAAACGAAAAGCTGCAGCCATCGGTCGGAAAGAGACGGGGGAACGGGTTGGGAGAGGATGGACAAGGGGCTACCAGAAGATCCGGCAGGAAGGAGAGGGACAGGTGACATTGAACCGAATGCATTGAATAAGGCGAGCGTCATGGAACTAATGACAGGATGCGTGCCCCTCGGGCTCGTTACGCGCGCGCGTTCGCGCCGACGACGACTTCTCTGATGCGCATCTTTCTTCGTCCGTTGACGCGACGGTTTCCTTTTTTCTCTGTTTCGCGGGAGATCGGGGATCGATTAAACTCGTGCGTGTCCGTCGACCGGATGTATCAGAGACGTCGTGACTCCCGAGACGGATTTAATCGGATCGAATATCTCGGATTCGACGCACGAGCACAAACAACGACGAATACTACGCAACCAAGCTGCGAACATGTTGTTCATCGTTCTCGAAAGATTCGCGGATAGGCGAGGTGTAATCGAATTGTCGGACAATGATAACCGTCCCATGGAATTGTTGGATGATTCATGAATCGAGTTGGAACGACATCGCGGTTACCATTTTTTTTTAAATTTTAATATACATGAACGCGCAGTGGGTCGCGTTCGTTGCGCGAAGGTTGCGTGATCCACGAACGGAAAGTGAAACATGGGTGGGTCTTCCGGTACCCGAGGAAACGGAAGGAGAGACTGTGTCGGCTCGCCGCGATGCAGTCATCGCTCGGAATTATACACATTTCGGCTCGCGAAATACTCTATCGCCTGATCAATCCGGGAGACCATCGGTACGAAGAGTATTTCCAGCTGTGCCGATGAATAATAATGTAAACGTCAACACTGTAATTGTAAATAATTCGAAACGTCAAGGGCTCTTGCTTGTTATATAATATTTTGCAGAGATACATGTTTCAGTTAACGGTAGAAGCGTGAGTAGGAAGCGACCAATTTATATATTTCTTTATGAATGATATTGTACTTTCTCTATCGGGTACATATACAGTAATCATGTCCCCTGAATTTTCTCTTTAGTTATCGATTCAGTTTACTAAATCGAACGTTGAAGGCAAACGACGATAGCAGAAGTGGATGTAGATAGTGTCCGAGCATCGTAAACCGATTCCACTGCGCAAATCGGTATCGTGCGCGCATGGAAGCCTCGGGTGACCATTCGTCTGCAGTAGGTAAATAAGAAACCGGAGACAATCGTCCATGCGACACCATCTCGACATAACTGGCGAGTAAACGAGGGGCTATTCCACCTGACCGAGCACCATTCCATGCTGAATTTCAGACTCCTTAACCACGAAACTACACAGCAACGATTTTTCAAAGATTCCAGGCTAGAACCCGCTAAAAAAGGGAAACGCGGCGCTGACGAAATCGCAAGTCCGACCGGCTCGGCGACCTGCAAAAACCAAGTGCAATAGCATTCTCCCGGTGCCGAACCACCGTTGAACGACCTTCCGTTCGGAGGTCCGAGTCCGCGGCCAATCAAGCGAGTAATTTGCATCGAGAGGAAGCTGTCCTCTCGTTGCACGGGTCGAGATCTCGCGTTCCCGAATGTTCTGCGCCGCGCGATCTCCGCCGGCGAAATCGTTGTTGGTCCTGGGATATGCCAATGTTGACAAAGGACGAGACCACCGAGAGTGAAACCGACCGCCTTATTTGTGTATCGCGGCTGCCGAAAATTGCGCAAAACAGACGGGGCGAGAGCGTGTCGTTCCGTTGTGTCTCGGAGAGACGGACACGCCTTCTGGAGAACGCAACCGTGGCGGAATGCGCGCCGCGAGAAGGCGAAACGGAGAGGGTAGACAACGATAAAGACGGAAAAACTGGCCGACAAGAGAGATCAAGAGTATGGCAGCGGCCAATGCGGCCAGTTTTTACGACTGCTGGATAGAGAGCGATTTCTGGATAGAGACGACGCTCGAACACCGTTCCATAGGGGATGGACGTACAAGAAAAAGAGGACCTCGAGTATCCATTTTAGGAATCGCTCGAATCACGGTATCGAAAATGTCTGAAGCACTCGAGCCTATTTCTCGAAAAAAAGAAGAGTATGATGAAGCTTGTCGATCGGGGAACAGTCACTCGAAGTTGAAAACACAGTTGGCTAACAGTTGGCTAACAGGACTCTTTTCGAAAAATCGACCGCAAGCATTTGAAAAACAATAAAGTACCGGAGCGAATAAAAATTTCGAGTACGGAAAACCGTAACGATCGCTTGATTCGCGATGAAAGGATTCCAGCTGGATCGCGTTACGAGCGGCCAGTCAGCGTTGATGATCGCGGGCTGGGCTGCGCAGCAGTAACAGAGAGTTGACGTTTACGTGACATTTTCAATGGTCGTGTTGAATAGCGCGGCTATTTCGCCGAGTGTCGTTCGGAAGCCGGATAATTTGACCAGGAAGAAAAACAATGCGACGATATCTCGCGGGGGAGGCCACAGGCACGACTTGATGGGGAGGATATGCCTGTGAAAGATGATGGCCACCCATTACCTTATCAAGATCATCAGAGATACAATAATGGCAGCATGGTTACAAAGAAGTCGCGGTCCATCAAGTGGTTCACCGCTTCACAATGCTTTCTGCTTCCCTTCTAGCTCTCTCTCTCTCTTTCTCACACACACACACACACATACACACACCCTTTTGCTCTCTCGCTCTCTCTTCCTTGCCCTCTCTATTCTTCGCGATCTATTGTCGGCTCTATCCTTTTCGAACTGCGCGATTGTCGATCTAATCTGCGTACATTGAATCAATTGGACGGAGAATGCGGCGCAGTTCACGCGAACGTGCTAGAACACCGGGTCGCTCCGATCACTTTTCTGCGACGATCGACACCAAACTACACCTACGACTTTGGATCCCAAGCTCCCTGATACCCTAATCCAAAGATATTGGATTGGTCGACTCGTGGTCGACGGTTTCTATTCAGCGAGATAGTCGCTGGCTTTCAGTTTTCCTATTCTCAAGAAGTACTCGTCGACTCGAAAGCTGCACTTTAGATGATACTTGAAAAATTTCACGCTATCGCGCGCCTAATCGGGGTTGAACGATTCCATTGTCCTCCGGAAAGCCTACGTGATGGAGAATCCTCGGGCCAGCTCGTTCGCGCCTCGAGTGTCGCAGCTAATTCGTAGATCGAGCAGATTAGCTGGGGACTAATTAACCGTGAGGAAACTCTCGCTACCCGGGATGGCGCGGCAGCGGGGGTGGGGGAGAGCCCGCGGAAAAAGAGTTCGCGTTGCGAGAGGAAGCGGAGAATTACGCAAACGCGGGTTCGCTCTTGTGAAATCCACGCGAATTATATGTTCCGACGATTATTCCATTTGTTCGCGCGTTTTTCTCGCTTTAATCGCGGATTTCGTAGACCGCGCCGCGTTTTGTTGGGGCTCTCAGTTTACGTTAACTTCTTCCCGATTTTCTGCTTGCGAAACGAGAATGCGCCGTGAGAAGAAACGTTGGAAAGTGAAATCTCACGAATTATTTCGCGTTTCCCGTTACCCGTTTCCCGATACCCCTTTAGAATCCCTCGGGAGGATCGAAACAGAAAGAACGAGAAGAGAGACGGTGGTTCTCGTTAGTAGGTATCGTGGTTTTGGTACTCACGTCTTAGTCTCTCCTTTGGTCGAACGAAACCGAAACAGCAGCCGCTTGTGGTCGTCGACTCCTAGTGGTCAGGATGATCTCTTCCTGTTGCGTGGCTTCTCTCTCACCGATCGCAGAAAACCGCGTTACCGGTGCAAACAGCAAAACCGTGGAAACGCTCCGGCGGCCGAGTAAACAGCCAGGGACAAAAGAGGGCTGAGGTTGTGGTTGCGCGAGTGTCAAAACCCTCGATGCTCTTTCTCTCTCTCTCTCTCTCTATCTCTATCTCTTTCTCTTTTTTTCGTCGCGCGCGTGCGATTACGCTCGTTTTCCGGAGGAACCGTTCGGTTGGTGTTCGGGATGAAGGTTTGGGTCGTGTGTCGAGATGGAATCATCCGGGCCCCGCTTATATACCCATTTGCCCACCAACCGTTGGCTCGGCTGCGATCGCATAGGGGGCTCTGACCCCCTTCGCCCGACTGTTCTAGGGGCCCCTCTTTCGCTCTCCTCGTCTACTCCGCGCTCCGTGGAGCTCGTCGAGCTCTCTCTCTGTCCTCCTCCAACCTCTGCCCCCTCGCTGCCCATCGTCAGTCCCCTCCTCTGCCTCCGAGAACCCTCCTTCTTCAGAGTCCTCCCTCTCGCTCGCCGCTACATACTGGCTCCCTGCGTTCGCTTTTCCTTCTTCTTCCTCCCCGGGCCACGATCTGCCGTGTGTTGCCTGCTCGCCGATTCCTCTCTACACGGCCCACGCCGCTGCTCCAAGAGCAAAACAAGCCGGGGCTACACTCGATCCTCCAACGATTTTACAACTATCGAATCTGTACCGCGACTCCAGGTCCGCTGCACCATGCACCCACGACTCGCACATCGCCTTCGAGGACCGCGTTAACAGAGCTCGGACAAATCGTTAGAACGATCGCCGTCAACGCTCGCTAGCTGCGAGCAGGTTGATCATGATCGTGTTCTGACCACCAGCACAGTGATTTTCCCGCTGTATTGGTTCTCTCTCGTTCAGTGAAACTCGAGTCTCGATCGCTTAGGGAAGATCGGAGAACCACCCACGAGTTTTTCTGTGACCGGTCTCTCAGTGGGCGACTCAGTGGGTGATATCTCGGCTTTTGTGAGAATCGACTTGCCAGTGATCGAATTGTCGCGCGAATTGTGGCTCCCAGTCTAACGAGAACATTATGGTCATGGGTTGTTCCTTTGCTCGGTTTCGGTTCTGCTCGGACAGGGTGGCGAGGGAACTTGTGGCTGGTAGACGTTCTCAGAGTCGCGATGAACCAACGGAAATTGTCTGTCTCCGAGCTGCGATTATGGAGCAACTGGATTTTGTTTGTTGTGTTTACAAGTAGACGTACATACATCCTTATCATTTCATATATGATCATTTCATATATGATCTTGTTTAGGGAGAGTTTTAGGGAGATCTTGACATGGGACATTTGTTGCTCGGTGGGTTCCTAGCGAAGATTTATAGTTATACCAGTAATTGTCAGATTTTGAAGATTTCCTTCAGCTTCAGGGAAACACTCGATAGAGCTTGTTGTTCTTTTACAATACTTTCGTACAATACTTTCGCTAGTTTATTAAAATATTCAATACGTTTAGTAATTTATTGAATACACATTTAATAATGCGTCAAATATTTTGAATAGTGGTATAAGAATTATTGGTGACGCCTCCGAGTCACTCTCAACGGATATGTTTCGATGCAAAATTACTTGAAGTTCTGCTCGTCCTCCATGATTCAGATGTTCAGCTTCCATCGAACTGTTTTAAAAACACTCGTTCAGCATGATTCAGTATCGACCGGAAGTGCAGCAGCACCGCGGTGCCAGCCCGATAAACATGAAAAGAACCTTGATGTTTGACCGCGATCAGAACGACGATGGAGGTGTTAGGACACCTAATTCGTTTGTACAGCAGCGTGATCTTTTTTCAACTATGCTAATCTTCGAGATCATGAAGTTTGTCTGGGATTCGACAATTCATTTCTTCGAATTATTTCTCTCTTCCTCCATTCTATCTCTTTCAAATGATAATCTCGAAAGTAATGCTTTAAAAGCTGCAAATTTTCAAAGTAACACAAAATTTAGGTGTATTTATCTAAATGTAGGTGTACAATAAATTTTGTTAATAATCATTTATTCGTAATTGTTTATATTAACATAAACATACGTGATCTTACCTTATGTACGTGAAATTACATATATACATTTTGTTACAATGAAATTCGCACATACACATACTATTTCACAATATAAGTTTTCTTTGCTCTTCCGTGAAATTATCGAGGCTAAGAAAACAACTAATAATTACTAAAAATGGACGTACAGTAAGCGTGATATAATTCGATCGGAAAAATCCTACGATACAGTGTGCACGTAGCACCAAGATGGAGGACGCCGCAAGCACGAAAGCTCGTGATCGCTTGCGCTCTGCCGGCTCTGATAGAATTATCCTGTTCGTTACGTAAAGCGGCTCTTCTTATTGTGTTGTCTTCATGCGAAGAATTATCGTTGATGTGACCTCTTAACGTGTAAGGGCAGACACCGGCCGGCGAAATTTCGTTAGGCGAGCGTTACGTGTCTTTCTTTCGTTCGCGGGGACGGGATCATCTTCTCAATGAGCGCGAACGAATCGTCTGGTACGTGTTCGGTGTGCGCAAGTCGCCCGAAACACGTCGGTTTCCTGGATCTTGCCGGAAGCAAGCGTAAATTTCGCCACGAGCCTCGAATCATTTCAATTTTACACCGTGCCCAGCTCGTACCGATCCCGCTTGACAATTTTTAACCCTTTGGACTCGAGGCAATTTTAATCCCAAAATCAAGACATTTCTTAAACCTAGATCATTTTTATTCTATATTTATTACTTGATTTCTAATAACAAAATTGATGTTTCCCCTTCATATATAAATCAAAAGTATTATAATAATTTTTGTTTAAGATATAGAAAACATTAGTCACAAAACCTCATTCCCCGAGACAATGCAATTTTTCGTTTCCGATTATAGAAGAAAGAAACTGTGATACACCACAGGATAATAAAATAATGATTTTATTGTGCTACGGCACAAAAAATATTAATTAATCTGTTATCACAAATTTCTTGTGTTCGGTAAATAAAATCAAAACTTCGTTAATATTTCTTTTGCTCTTTAGCAAAATCGTCCAGAAGAAATTGACGATACAGGAAAAGATTGATAATCAACCGTTTATTACAAATAATGCAAAATAAATTACAGAATGCCTTCAGATTACTAAAAAACCTTCCAAGTCGTCACTAAATATCGGGTAACTGGTACCTTTAGCCTACATCGATAGGAAAAATTACATTTATCTTATCCAAGCTCATATTATAATAAAAATACTTAATACTCTTTTTAGCCATTGTAGACTAACGACGACTTCAAATTTAGCGAACATGGTGAAAGATTTTAGATACCGACCGAGGGGGTAATGATTTTTGAAAAATTCTACCGATCTGCGGTGGCGAGGCGTCGCGCGTCGCGTCGTGAGGAGAAGGCCGCGCGCGGGCATCGATCGCGATCAGTCGATCACCGATTGTTCGCATGACGTCCGCGATGATCGTGAGTCATCGGGGGCCTGTTTCCTCTGTGCACGCTGCGCTGGTACAATACGCGTCGCGAGAATTATGTAAACCGCGTGTGCATCTGTTGAACGGGGACGCGACGGCCCCGAACCTCTCGCGATTTTCCCTCGCGTGAATCGATTCGATCGGGTCCCTGCTGGCTCCCGCTGGCCCCGCGGGCCCCTCGGCGGGCCCCTCGGAGCGACGGGGCGCATCTCCCGGCTCACAGCTCGGGGACCGGTTCTCTTCAGGGCGAAGGTCGTCGGCTGATGCGAGGTCGTCGATACCAGACGTGCTCTCTCGGGCCATCACTTGATTTTTATTGGCCTACGGCTGCCTCCGGAGATGGATCGCTCGCGTGAACACACAGGAAGGGGACGATTGTTGGATAATGCGATTCAGATGTATGCGCGATTCTTCCCTTTCTTCCACTCTCCGTTTTCGGCGATCGTCCTGCTGTAATCTGTCTCATCTTGTTTGTTTTTTGTTGGAAATATTCACTTTTTCCTGGCTGACTTGTCCACTTATCAACCGGAAGTCTAAACCTTCGACACTGGAAATTGTTGCTTCGATCCTCTGCGGCTTAGACTATTGCTCCTTGTTCATCAGAATTTTAATTCTGTGGAAATTGTATGCACAAGCATGTTATTATGATCTTCCATGACTACACAAAAAGAAATTGAAAATTATTTTTTAAAGAATCATCTCGGAAGAAGCGATGCGTCCCTCGTGCACTCGGAGATATTTTAACTCGATAATTAAACATTTCTTCCGACCTAGAATAATTCCATTCTATATTAATATTTTTCTATGTACGAATATAAAATTGATATAATACCTCGTACAATACTTAAATGTTTAGTAATTGATTAGATACCAACATATTTAATAATGTAAACAATATTTTAATAATGGTACAGCAATTTTTAGTGGTAAGGGTTAAATGTTCTCTTAAGCGTCCGACATTGGACGATATCAACAAATGGAAACGAGGATGAAATGGTTTCAAGAAGCATATAACTTATAATTGTTTTATGGAAACTAAGGTGGACAAAGGTAACAAAGAGGAGAAACATATTTGTGTAACGACGAACTCGAGCCAGACACGCTGTCCTCCCGAAATCTGTCCTGGTCCATTATTCTGTCGGCCACCGAATTCGCCGAGGACGCGTACAATCGTAACGACGCCGATGATTTATCGTGCTATAGTCACCATTTCGGTTAAGATCCACACATCGAAAGAGATTTTATCCGAACGACTTTCGTGTTTCGCAAGGATTTCTATACGCGGAGCTCTCGACTGGTTTTGTTTGTGCGAAAGAAACTGCGAAATTTCATGAATCGCGTCGATCGGTTGTGACGCATCGCGACGATTCAATTTTACAGTGGAGCAGGCAAAGTTAGTGAAAAATTAAACTGTGCCAAAACATAAGAACTCATTTTCTCTTACAATCTAACAACATTGTCCGACTAATTATACTTAAATTTTAAACACCGATTTTTAACAATTCTGTAGATAAAACGATTCTGCAGACTCCTCTAAATATAATGTAAACATAAATAATGAAATAAATGAGCAAATAAGTACATAAATAAATAACTAAAATACTAAATAAATAAATATGTAAATATACAAATGATCTATCTGCATAAATCCTCTTCGACAACCTATAATAAAAGATTCCAAGAATAGCACTTCGATTTAATCGCCCAATCAATAAACTATCAACAGGAGAATTATATAATCCATCGCAAGTATCAAAGTATTTCCATACAGCTCGTTTCAATGCAACTTCTCTATCACGTTATCTGCTATACGCGCATCATCTCCAAATAATAAAACGGGCATCTCGCAGCGAAAGGTTCGTCGCGAATTCTCGCGAGCGGGTCCAACACCGGCTCTCGAACAATTTAATAATCATTCCATGAAACTAATCTCAATATTGAATCCCCGGTGTCTATTAATCAAGATGAATCGTTCCTTCTCAATCGGATCGTACAATTACCACGAAGACATTAATCTTCCCGGGGCAGAGCACGACCGTCCATTCCACTGTAATGTTTGAACCCATCACGCTATGGTGTTGATTCGATCGAGTTTATTAGCAAACATGTTCTACGCGCTCCATCAATCATACCTAGCCGAGGAACACGGTAATGACAACAATTGCTATCGCCGGCGCTAGGAATTCGATTACCCTTGTCGACGAGGGCCCTGTCTAAGAATAGCTGAATCCCCCGGGAAAAAGAAATAGATAATGATGCTTCGTATAATACCTACAGCATCGTGTTCCTCGTCGCCGTCTTCTTCGATCCACGGGCTCTTCCTGGATCCCCGTGGCAGTTACCGAGGAAACGACTATGTACTTTACAACCGGCGATTCCCGACCGTTACGTACCGTTAGGACGGCCGATCGTCTATATCGCTCATGGGCGAAAAAGAAGGTTTTCGCGTGCACCGAGGAGCACTTGAAACGGTCCGGTAATTGTAGAGATCCCAGCCGCTTAAAATAGATACAATTCCGGCCCGTGGAAACTGTCGATTTTTTATTCTGCTCAGGACGTGCACTCCTCCGATCAACAAGCTAGTTGCTACCTTCCAACATCTACCTGTCAGTTGCGACGTGTTTCCGACGATTTTCTACCACCCCACCCTCCTAAACTTGTCCTCTTTACACTGATCAACTTATGTTAATAAAGTCTTTTTCCATCTCCAAGAACAACGGAGATATTTGTGCACTCTGAATTTTGTGTCAGAGTAAACATGGCATTAGTTCCTACAATTCATGTCGAGAGTTTTGCATACTTCTTGTAGTAAAGCATGTTTCTGACACAAATATGTATCTCTCAAAGTATTGATATTTCGATGACATTGGGTTAAAACGGATCGATTGGTTTACCAAAAAGTTGGGTTGCATTAAAGAGAATTAGGACATTTCCTATGATCTGGCAAATAAATGTTTCTAACAAAACTTAATCATTATTTACTTTACTACAAATATCACAAATGTTACAAACTTTTTTTATAAGAAACGGGATCACCTCGGTTTTTTAAATGTTATTATATGTTTCTGACTTTATGATATTATTGGCTGGTGTCGAAAAGAATTCAACGACCTGGCATACTATAGCTTTAACTTTGAAATAGCGCTAAAATACTTTCGGCCACAAAAAGCGGGTTTCCAGACCATAGCGCATAGTGCGGCGGCGGTGATTTATCTTTGGTATGGAACTCGACCATTCCGATAACACGGAAGATAAATATCTCGATGCAGATCTGCGTTCGGTTGGTCACGATGTTGCGTAAGGATGAAAAAAAGAGGATAAAAGGACCGAGCAGGAATATGTTTAAAGCCGTGACTCACGTTCCTTATTATCATCAGGAAGCCGGTAGAGCACGGACGTCCCTCAAAGGACGCGTTCGTTCGAACGCGATAATTCGTAATTTCGGCGTACGAACGGTGAATGTCAAATCTCGAACGCGACCGGAATTCCTGTCGCGAAATCGGGACGCAGGTCCACACGCGAAAAAGACCCGTGCATAAACACGTTAGACTGTTCCATGTATTATTGATAGCCGGGATCGCGTGATGGAGGACATCTAAATTTGTCTTACTGCGAAAAGTCGTGAATCATTGGTCATTAAACGCGAGCGACTCGCCTAGAAGAAGGAAATATTAAACAAGACTATTTAAAAACACTACCTATGCATCTACGGTAAAGATTCAATCTAAAAAAAACCCTCGGGTCCGTGCTGTTTCTTAGATCGTACAATTTAACTATTTTTTCTGACCTGTAGAAGGTATTTGTGAAAGGGATATCCGTTTTTCTTAGATCGTGCAGATAGAAAATTTTGTTTTCCATCATTTCTATATTTATGTATAATAATAACGTTTCCTGGTGTTTCGAATTTCTTCATCTAGTTATGCTTGAGGTGTAAAAACAAAGCCAACAGTGTCGATTTACCTTTCTTTTACAAAGGGATTGAACGATCAAAAGGAAATTTTCATTTGTAATTTCACTACGTTCATTCGAACATGAATAAGTTCATGGCGGAGTGATAAGGAACGAGGTTAATCATATATATTAATCAGGATGAGGTATTTGTATGCTCACGACGAGATCGGTCCTCGTCCTTCGTCCTGTTCGGAGGAAGGATATTCTTGAAGAGAGATATCACCTAGGATCGTAATAAAGTTGAAGAGCTTCGCGAACACACGCTGGTCTGAATACAAATGACCAACTTTGCGAAAACATACATAATTCTCGTTTTTAATGGGTAAGGACACTTTACGTCGATGAAATCATGACCCTGCGGAGCGCACAATTCTTTACTCTAACGTGGAAGGAACTTCTTCATCCTTTGTACTCGGAACTATTTTAACTTTTCTTAAAATTAAACATTTCTTCCGACCTAGAATAATTCCCTTCTATATGATTCTTTTCATTTTATGGATATCAAATTGATGTAATATCGCATACAATATTTAAATGTTTAGTCATTAATTACTCTAATTACTAAATTAATAGATACTTCAATATACAATATTTTGAATAATGGCACAAAATTTTTAGTGCTGAGGCTTTACTTCGAAAAAGTATTTTTCCATGGTAACCACTTCGATATTCACTTCGGTAGGATGAATATTTTTCGAACCTAAAATTTTACATTTATTTTGCAAAAGAAAAATACCTGTGGACTATAATAGTATTTCATGATCAAATGGTTTCATTAGATTTGCATTTTAAAATCAGACTTTTTCGGGAGGATATCGGGACACGGTCGGGTCCTATCGTATCCATCCTCGATCATTCGTCCGGCATAGTTGCGATTTTTCACAGTCGAGTACGTGCGCCAAGGCCGTCAGAGGCGCACTTAAATCTGGAGACATCGTTAGGTGGCAGGTAGAAGGAAAAAATCGCGTCGCAGTTACTCGCAAATTCCTGGAAAATTATAGGTTCGTTAGTTTATGGAGGCCCGTAAAATTTCTGTCGAGCAAATAGCGGCTGATTTATGCTCGCCGGATTTTATTTTTCGACTCGTGAAGGTGGGAGGCTGGGGGGAGACATGTTGAAGCTCGATTTCAGGATGACTGTACGTAGCGATTCGATCGATCACTCTTAGAGTTGGTGGTTGCTAATTACTCGGTAAATAATCTAATTACTGCTTCTGGAAAAATAGGATGACTCATTTTCTTTCTCGACCGTTCCATTACGTTAGCTCGGCATTCCAGATACGATCAAAAGTTTCGGGCCGACGTACGAATTGTGGGTAACGTTTTATGAATAAGCAATGATTACAGTTTTCCATTGTTAGCGTTGCATGATTTGGTGACAGCGCAAAATCCATATAAATTGATCGTTTGTGATTTGGTGGAGGAAAACGAAGAGTGTGCTAAATCGGCAACTTCAATGAACACTGTAAATATTCCTGCGATTCCTTACCTAAGTAAATAATACCTACGTCGAAGATCAGGAAAAGGAGAAGATCATTCGAGAGTCAAACACGTCCGAGTCCCCGATCTTTCGCAAAGCAATTAAACCACCTTTTTGTGTTCGGTGAGTCGTATATCCAGCAAAGAGACAATCTTGCAATCTCTTGCAAGATCCAGAGGTAACGATACATTTCTTGCTTGCGTTTCGTCTTTTGCACGGCATCGTTAGATCTCGTCACACTATTTCGACGACGAGCAACGCCGATCAGATTCGTCGACCCATCTCCAACATCTGCGATCCATTAGCAGATTCGTTTTTAATCTCGCGATGAATCATTGCCATCCCGAGTAACCTGCATCGCGTAACACTCGTTAACGAGAGTATCATTGATCCCAAACGTCCTCCGCGTACGCGGCGCCAGTGGAACTTCTTCAATCCGAGTTTTACGAGTTGAGCTGCTTGTCCACGGCTTTGTCCTATACTTATATTTCAATTTTTATTGAATTTTATTGACTAACCTGGCAAGTTCGAATGTCCAAATATAGATATAGAAATAAGAGATATGCTCTTGGCTTTTTACGCTGTAGATTTCTGCATAAATAATTTTTGCACGGGTGTCTACAGGTTTTCTACTCCAAATTCGCCCGTTTGCAGTGTAATTAATTCTAAATATTTTTAATGAGTGAAATTGATTTGCAAAAGGGTGAATTCGAAGAAAAGAAGAGAGAAGAGTGCTAAATCTGTAATAGGTTCTATTTATTTGTACATTTTTCTGCAATTCTTTTAAGCAGCTTTTGACAAGGAAAAAAAAAGACACAAGGATCCAAATGCATGTGGATTGAGGGGCGCAAAGCAATTAAACAGAAATGAAAGGGTGTGCCCGGATCCCATGGAGCGAATGCTGTACCGTAGGGTTAAATGGCCACCAATTCGAGGGTTAGGCGACTCGAGAAAAGTCTCGACAATGGAAAAAGCGACACGGTCGTAGTATGGCGTTAAACGAAAGAACAATTACATACACCGGTGCGGGAGAAGACGGGAAGAGACAGACCTTGGGCTCCTTGCGGGATAATCATAATGTTACACGATCCGCGCTATAATATGGTATAATGCCTGCGACACGACCGTGCATTGCACGATCCCGACAGGCCATTTACGCGGTTGCTACGAAAACTAGGACCGGCAGGTCCCTTCTCTCTGTCTCTCTTTCTCTTTCTTCTGCTCGTTTTGGCTTCTATCTCCGATAGGAAATTGGAGCGACGCGACGGCTCCTGTGCTGCGGGTAAATTGCTTCTCGGTGGGAAAGGATGGGCCAATGCGGCCCGATACGGTCCGACGAAGAGAGGAGACACCCGAGAAAAAGGAGAGCCGTCAGGATGCGTCGCGAGACCTGTCATTTACGCCGCACTCGTCACCGTCATTTCGTAATTACATTCGCCGTGGCTCGGCCACATAGACGAGCGTCGCAGAGAGAAAGAGAGAGAAGAATGGCCACCTCCGGCCCGATTGCTTAATTTTCGTTTATCTTTGATTGGTCCACGCCTGGACATTCGACTTCGTATTTAATCATCGAAAATACAGGACTCGAAATTATTAACGATATCGAGCAATGTTTCAAAGAAAAGTTATATGGTGTCGAGGGAGACATCATTCCATGTTAATGGTTTTCTTGTAGGTGGAAGCGTAGAGCTCGTACGAAGGTCACTTTCAATTTCTTTAATGAAGCCATGTATTTTTTAATACGCCAATCGATGCAGCTCATTATTAGACTGCGGATCTGCATGCAAAATAAAAATTGTCTGCATTGATTGCGAGAAATAGAAACTAAATTGAATGTTATTTCTTCCCTTGATGGTTTAAAAAATTATTCAACAAATTTGGATTTCATCTTCTCAATTTTGCTATACCATAAATGCATACAGATCCGCAGTCTACTCATTATAAATGAAAAACCATTAGTTTAGGTGTTCCCGTTATTCGTGCTAGCTTGAAAAATTGTTACGCGATGCAAGAATCTTTTCGCATGGGTGGAAGCAAATTTTCAAGGTCATCGTCGTTTCTGTAATTGGGATGCAGTGTTTTCTTATCGCCGCGCGATAGCCGGTGTCGAGATGATTAAAGCGAGTTGCTACCGAAGGTCATCTACTCACCCACGTAAAAATTGTGTATAAGAGAAATGCTACCGATCATCCAGAAATGGGTTGGCACATTTTATAACATGAACATATGGGTGAAATTACATGATGCGATATGAATATTGTGGGAAATTTTTTCTGTCTTAAATTTGTCTGAAATTATTCTGAGAAGGCTTATACACAATTTTGGTTCGTAATGTAAGTAGATACTGTACCAGTTAAGGGTTAAGCGAACTTCGAGGTGTATGGCAATGCGAATTGTATAATTTACAAAGACGCAAGCTAATAAATGCCCTACTTACAATTCTAAATGTAGTCTCTAAATGTAGAGACACTCGTAGCGAAACCAAATGTTGAATCTTGTTTTTGTCCTCATTCTTTTTTCGAAGATTGTAATCTGCATATTTACAGTGTTAACAGACATTGTTATTCTTGTAAAACGAAATAAATCCAGAAGGGTTTAAAGTGCTTAAAAAATAAAAAAAGACTGTGAGGTTTTCGACGTCACGCATCCGTGACGAACGTGTTATTACTCGGGTTTCTTTCTGGATACATTGAAGAGCGAACGGCCGGAGATTTGATAGTGAACGGACGTATTCAATTATCGCGGGCTAACGCGTTTATCCTCTGTTAATTTCTCGATGTTCTCTTTTCACGGTGTTGCAGTCCGCTTCTCCATGTCAACGGCGCATGCACGAGTTGTTTTATTTAATAGCGAGGCGAGGAGTGAATAAAAAGGCGCGAGTGTCATAAAGATTCCTCTCGTAAAAGGCATTCTATCCTTTCGTCATGGCACGCTCTGTCTCTTCATACCTCTTTGTTCATATTTCATTTTAAGTCGCTATCGAGAGAAATGCGCGAGAAAAATGAAGAAGCGTCTCCGCAGAGGTGATTAAAAGCGCGTTGCTCGATTCGGTTTCG
This sequence comes from Lasioglossum marginatum, assembly GCA_028455795.1. Classification (NCBI taxonomy): domain Eukaryota; kingdom Metazoa; phylum Arthropoda; class Insecta; order Hymenoptera; family Halictidae; genus Lasioglossum; species Lasioglossum marginatum. The sequence goes on along the minus strand of CM052264.1, from coordinate 4,120,512 downwards.
CCACTTCAATTTACTATTCCGACCTCCCGTCTGTTTATTAACACTGTTTCTACCAAAGATGTCGAAAAGACATCTTTAAAAGAAATTATAAGAGCCAATTAATATAGCGAGACAAAAGTGGCCAGATAAGAAAACATTTGCATAATAAAATATTCATTTCTCCACATATTTCAGCGGAACAGAACTTCTACAAGGTCAATGTTCGAATAATGGAGATGCGGATATGAGAGACTCTATTGTACATCGTTCTCAGGACGAAGTTAGAAGCATTTGCATATTAAAAAGATAATGCGCGACTTGCGGGTCTTCATTTCTGTAAAGACTGACTTCCAGCTTCAATTTTTACCAGCCTCGTTGCGACATCCAAGACGTTAATAACCTTAACCTTTTTACGACCATGAGACACGCGTGATTCTTTTAAAAGAGACTAAATCGAAAATAAAATAACATGCAACGGTTACGTTCCGATATTTTCTTTCTCGAAACATTTTCTGACATGTCGGTCCATTTCGATCCATATTTAGAAACATTCTATCTAAATTCGAATTTTCCAGAATCCAGTTGAATTTGTTAGCTTTCTACATCAACCTCGATAAAGGGATCAACGTTGATTTCAAAGAGGAACGTTCAGAAATATGTAGAACTGATTTTTTCCATTGCGAAATGCCAACGTAATAAAGACGAAACAGAAAGAAACCATCGTGGTCACTTGATCAACGAAAAATATTGACAAGCGTCCCGATTAGAGTATCGGTCCGACAGATTATATGCTTCGCAGGACAGGGATACCTCGCAGAAGGAGGCAAAGGGATAGGTAACGACGGAGCAAACAGAGGGACAGAGGTAAATAAAAGAGGGAGACACGAGGAAAGAGGAGAGAGACTGGTACGAGGGTGGGTCTCGGGTGTGGAGGGGCTTGAAGGGGGTTGCGCAGCCGAGTCGAAGATACATCGGCTAAGGCTAAGTTAGGATGAGGATAGCGGCGATTATCTTAACGATCCCCTGCAGCAAAACCTGAACGGCAACTCCGCTCCGTCTCCTCTCCGTGGCAAGTTGGGTATCGGGACTCATACCACCATTGCTTTCCTGTTGGCGATGATGTTGCTGCCGGTGCGGCCGTTTCTGGCTTCTGCCGGCGCTGTTGCTCGTTGCTGCTACCAAAGAAATATGGAAGACTTCGCGCGGGAGACATGGGGAGGGATGCTGGAAATAACGCGGCGTCGCCTTTTGCCGAAGTGGTCGCGAGAAATCCGCTTCTAATCCTCTTTCGCGATGCTGCTAACTCAACAGGTGTGTAGGTGTATAGGTCTGTGGGAATCGAAATAGGTGTGTAGGAATCGAAAAATAGGGTTCGATGGTTTGGATCATTTGGTGAGGAGACATTGTGGCCAACTCTATGACCGAATTGGAAGATCGTCTAGCGACTCGGAAGATCGTCAGATCTTTTCGCTCCCTCCGAGTCAACGGTAACCTTCGATTCGTTCACTGACTCCGAGACACGTCCGACCTGCGTCCACCACCGCAATCCACTCGTCCGACAGAATCGCCAGGCTTATGCAACGCGGTCGACCGGTCTTTGGACTTTCTTAGACCATCCTCTGGTCTATCCTAAAATCGTGCATAACAAAAGCGTCGAACCTCAATCTTTCCAGTTTGGTGTCTCCTGCTCGCATCATCGAAGTGGGAGTTAATCTCGCATGTTCTCCGCTAGAGAACCTTTCTTCAGAAATCGAAGCCACTGAAGCAGAAGCGAATCCCGAATCTGTCGCCAAGGTCACCGCATCGATTCCATAAATCCTGACGGCGCGCATAGGCGTAGAACCGGTGGAGCGACGAGTTCGGAGGCATGCGAGGTATCTAACCGTGTTGGAAAGAAAGTCGCTTGTTGTCGGCAAGGACGAGGAGGTGGCGACCGGTCGCCGGTCTCTGTTGGGAGCCGGTCTACGCTGGTGTGTAATGCGTTACACAGGTATTACAGGTATTATCCGTATTACACGTATTACGAGTATTATACGGACGTACGTGCGACCTCGAGAGAGCAGAGGCCCGCTGAACGGCTTCTTCTTCTTTCTCCGGCCCCGTGCTCTCCTCCTCGCCCTTTCCCACCACCACCGCCACCATCGTCATCATCCTCGGCATCATCGCCCTCCGGCCCCCGTTCACCGCCTGTTGCATCCCTCGTACTCGTGCGTGCGCGTCCCCTTCGTTCGCCTCGTTCCTTCGTCCCTATCTCATCATCTTTTCTCGCATCCTCCTATCTCAACCTCTCCTCTCCCTTACCTATTCGCCTCCTTCTTATCTTTTTACCCTGCGGCCCCTCTAGCGGGCGGTTTAACGTCCGCCACTTTTTCTTTCTCCTCTCTCGCGCTGCTAACCCTACCTTCGTCTTTCTCCCCTCCCCTCACTCTTCTCGCCCTCATCCTCGCCATACATCCACGATTCCACCTTCTCTTCATCTCCTCCACCTCCTCCGCCTCCCTTCACCGTATTCTGGCTCGCCTCTTACACCTCCCCCCCCTCCGACGCAGCTCTGACCGCTTCGCTATACTCGAGAGTAACACCAGCCTGGAGCTTGCTTCAACAGACTCTCTCTCTCTCTCTCTCTCTTTCTCTTTCTCTCGGCTTATCCATCTTGGCTGTCCTCCGCACCGGTTTTATTTCGATTTTCAAGGGGGGATTTTTCTCTTTGGGATGTCCAGATCAAGCCACCAGGGACCACAACACCATGCCGCAGACAGGCCAAGCGATTCCTGGAACTTTTCGGGTGCTGCGATAGGGGATTGTTGATGGTCCCGGTCTGTGGGTTTGGCTAGGCTCTTGCGACCTGGAGGTGTTGCTCGGGATGCTAATCCGGGGCGTTGCTGGGCAACTTGTGGGAGGATCTTTATGCAAATTGAAATTGGCCCTTTGAGCCTCTCGAATTGATCGGTGGCTCGTTTCCTTATAGCTCTGGTCAAATTCGGAGTTTGTGATTTCCTTGAGATTGTTCATCGATCTCTTTATAACATCATTTGCTGTACAACGAGTCGACGAATGACTTCGTATGACTTTTTCAAGATTAGACTAAACGATTCGAGTCGTTTCGTGAAGTTAATTGTGCTTAAATAATTATGAAAGTGGTCTAAGTCATGTATTTCTTGTTTCGAGATATTTAAAAGAAAAGGATATTAACACTAAATGAATTCCATATAATGTTGAAATAACAATCCAATTCAATTACATTGACTTAGTTTAGTTTAAAATAATATGATGCGAAGTAACTGATAAACTCATTTTTTTTTAAATTTCCGTTAGACCATTTTCATAATTACGGGCACAATACGTGGACGACAAGTAATAACAATGAAAAAAGAATAAAATGTCAGTCGTATGCATTCTTAAAATCTCATTGAATATTTATAACAATGAAACATAAAATGTACCGGTTCAAAATCTAATTAATTTGAAGAAGGAAGTTGTAAGTAGATTCGGTCTTTTTTCGCCAGCCCATTACCGCAGGAAGCCAGAGGTATCTAACACGGCTCTAATACAGATTTATGAATGAAGCTTGCTAATTTTCAGACACCGTTGTGTTCCACGGGAAAAAAATCGTTTTCGTCGAGGAATCTCTTGCTAGCGAGCTTGAAATTCACAAGTTACATTGCATTCAACGGATTAATAAACCGAACGGCTAGGATGCAATTAATCTCTCACGTGGGCGTTAATTATAGCCTGTTCGCCTCTCGACGCGTTTAATTTTCTTAAGCATCACGACGCCTCGCGATCCGAATGCTCGGCTCCCCGTGGAAAATATGAATAAGTTAGTAATGAAAACTGCTATTTAATCGCGTAAACAGTACCCGTATGATTCAACGGGGCAATAAATTAAATGACTCGTGGATTACACGACGAGGATTCTTCGTTTTAGGTTTATATCTCCATTAACCTTTATAATTTATGCTACGGCGCGAGTCTGTGTGCGTCGGTATAATATAGCAATCAATCTTCCTCAATTTTAACGTAACCTGTTACGTTGCCGAACGCTCCTCATATTTCACAATTGCAGTTACTAAATTCACCGATGCTGTCGAAGACAGATATACCTCGCTCTACAACAACGTGATTGAAAAATAATAGGAATCACTGTTATTTAAAGGAATAGTACTCGGCAATTTAAGAAACGATTTGTCGACAACTCTGGAGAACGACAAATCAAATATAACCAACAGGTAACTTCGATTTTAACAAGAAAATTTGATAGTACTCACAAACATGCATGTAAATATTGCATTATGTTATACACTGCTATACGAGAGTAAAATATCCAACGAATGAAATAAGTGCAACTAACTAAACAGTGCAATTAAATAGTACAACTAAGTCGTCACAGGATGAAACTTTTTCGAATCTGTGTTTTATTATTTCTGTAATTAGACTGAATTGATCGCAGAGGGATATTAGGAAGTGATAGAACGCAGCATGAAGTGCTACGAAAAGATCTAAGCACTCCTACGCACGCTAAAACCCAACAGTTCGTCACTCTTCTATCGTAGAGCATCGTGGATCGAACAAACCGTGTGTCTCGGATCGCAGAAAACGACCTCGGTATAATGTCCGACCTTTACGAACCGGTCCTCATCGGTGCATTTGCATCTCCGTACAGGTGCATACGGTGCACGCAGGTTCTGTAGGGTAGAGTCACGTTACACACTGTCTTGGTAAGTCTAGGAAAAGATCCTGCGTGGATTCACAGCAACGATTGTATTGGAAACGAAGATTTTTCAAAGGAGTAACTAGCAACAAACACTTACTAATATTAACGGTACACAATTCAAACAATTACAGATATAACATTTTTTACAACGATTATAGAACAATTATTACTAAACTAAACACGTACATCATTGTAGTCGTACTACTACGCTTATCACAGAGTTGTCTTAGGACTTTTTATAACAGTTGTTTATTAAATGTGCGTGTTGCTCGGTTTACAGTCCGCGAGGTACTGTCTTCTGTTTGTTAGCATGCCTTGTCTTGAATGTCTTGGCAACAGCCATAGCTTATAGACTATTACAGTTCAGCCATATATTATAGACTGCGGATGTTTATGCAATTTTCAATTTTTTCTAGGTGAATGTTGAGAACGTGGAATCATGTAAAATCTTATTTCCAGTGGTAGTAGTCCGAAATAAATAAAAATCGTACTAAATTGTATGGAATTTTATTTTCTAGCATTATTTGAACATTTTTGGAAGCCATAAATGCATAAAGATCTGCAGTCTAATGATAAACTATTACGACTATGAAATATCTATCCAGGTAAGAGTTCAGTCACCCGGTGTCATCTCCTTTGTGAAAGGAGTGAAATTTGTCAAGGCAGTGGAACGGTCCCCGAATGGCCCCGCAAAGCTAACTGCGCGGTGCGAGCCGCCAGTTGTCCGTTTGAAACACACAAAGTGGTGCACGGGTGCCGTGGTACCAGCTACGGAATGGTCTCGTTACATAGTGCACGACCTTAGCGAAACCGGTCGCAAGAATCGATTTGCATGGTCGACTCGTTGCGATGAATTACGCCGCGCAATTCGTCCGCTTCCTACGCCGCGACGGAATCGGGGAAATGCTCGCGGAGAATGGTACACACGCGTGTGTCTTGTTCCTGTTATTCCCCGTGTCGAATGGCTCCGTCACGCAGCGCGTTATCCGGATGACAAAAATTAACGAACCACCATCTCGTTTGTGCTAATGAACTTTGAACGTATATAAATATATACGAGAGTCTCTGTCGTGTCGAGACCATTGCTTCGAACAGAATAGAAAGGCTCGAAGCTGGTTTTTAATCGAGTAAGAGTGCTTAAATGTGGGGGAGTTAATAGTTTATATATCTTATATGTTTATTACAATTTTATATTATGATTTCATTCATTTTTTCTTGCTAGATCAAGCTTCTTCAAAGTACTCCCCTAAACTGCTAAGTATAATTTTTACGGAAAATTTGTTTCCATTCATCCTGCAAAAGATTGTAAATAATTCTTCTCAAATTATTTCGAGCAGTTGGATAAAGCGTACAGAGTTTTCGATGTACACTGATGAGCGGATCCCTTAATTAATATTTCTTCGAGGCTCGGTTTTGCAGTCATGGGAATGAGTGGTGTGTAGTGTAGTCATTAATTAGTCGAATTTCTCATTGCACGTTACTGTCATATCCTCCACTTCCCTCGTCCTTCTAAATCCTAATTAAATTAATAAACTTAAAACAGAAATAAAGAAGTAGAAATGCCGTAACGTATTACCCTCCGCGAGTTTCATTTCTGCAACTTGGAACTTATGAAACCGCCACTCTACGTTTTCCTATTTCTTCCATTTTATTTAGATCGCCGACGTAGATCAACGTCAGAGGAACAAGTGTTTCTGCGCTAACAGCTGATGTACTTTCTGATTAGTGCAATTAATAAGACTTCTCTCTGCGCGTGCTTATTAGAGGAACACTTTTACTTTCGGTGTAAATGTCTGACAATTTGTCTTGTCCATTTCTGTTTTTACCAGCGATTGATCTTTCTTTGTAGTATGCTGCTAATACGATCTAGAAACATTCTGTTTGTAAGTACGATTCGATCGACCATTTTGTTTTTATTTGCCAGTAGTTTAACAAATACACCAATTCAATTTGTCAATCGATATTAGTTAGATTTTGAAAAAAACGGGCTTGTATTTCCATCTTTGTTTACAAGAAAATATGAATAATGCGAGGACAAAACACGCGAGGCTCGACAAACAATTAATCACACGGTCTGCGAAGAATTATAATAAACACAACAATCTTTGTAAGACGTTCAATCAACTGAAGACGTGAACGAAAAATAGTCGAAGCTAAAAAAATCGTAGCGGAGGATTAACGAAAGGATCCTCTAATCGGAAAAGGATTAGAAAACACTAGAATAAAAGAAATCCGCTCTACAACGATGAAATTCGAGTCTAAAACCATTCGAACGAATCACTGAATGAAAGGAAGATCTCTGTCTGCCTGACACACACTCCTTTCACTAATCCTTAACACAATGCTGCCCTTTTCCATACTGCGACAGCCACTATCCGTTCGCTTTTCTGTGACCCCTCTCTCTCTTTCTCTTTCTCTCTCTCACTCTCATTCTCTTTCTCTTTCTCCCTCTCTTCTTTCTTCCAAGCAGCCACCTGTTGAAATTTCCCAGAGCCAGCTGGGCCATTCATCAAGCCTCTCTTACCTAACTTACAAGTTTGTTAGCTACTACAAAGTCTATGCGGCGAAAATTCTTTGCAGAGTCGTCCCATTGATCATGAATTGCAGCTGGTTCCCCATTGAGCCTGAACATTATTCAATCGGAGAAATTCAGGGAAATTAAAAATCTAATTGTAAGCGCGTAATAAAATATTTTTGCCACTGGTAGTCAACGCTGGAATGAGAAAAATTCGAAAAATTGATTATCGGACCTCGAGTTGTAAAGTTTATAAAATTATCTACTGTTTCTATTCGGAAAAAATTGTTTAAAAGTGAAGAGGTCGAGGTTAACATTGTGACATTTTTTCTCTGAGAGAGAGAGCGAATTTTCAGAAGCTAGTTTTTAAATGTGCCCATAATTATGAGAGTGGTCCAGGTGTTTACATTATTAAATAATGTTGGTATCTAATCAATTACTAAACATTTGAGTATTGCATGAGGAAATTCCATCAGTTTAATATGCATAAAATGAAAAAAATCATATAGAATGGAGATATTCTAGTTCAGAAGAAATTTTTGGTTTTCGTGTTAAAATGGTTCCGAGTGCAGAGTTAACACTACATGAATTCCATATAATGTTGAAATAACAAATAAAAAAAATTACATTCAATTAATTCAGTTTAGAATAATATGATGTGTGAAATAACTGATAAACTCAAATCACTTTCATAATCATGGGCACAAATGAGAACATGATCCTTATACAAAAATATCGATTCTTAAGGGCTAAGCCGCGAAGATTGAAATAAATAAAATTTCATAAAACATACCATCGGTTTAGAAAAAATTTGTGAAAATTGTTCAATTTTGCAACGAGTCCTCTTAACGCATTGCATATCGACGCTTATTTCATAATTTTTTGAAGGCTGTGCTCCACAGCTGTATTTTAATAGATCGTTCAACAACAATAACAATTACAATCGTGACTCAACGAATCAGGCCCAAGAATGTAATCGACTAATTTCGTTTGGGATTACTGTGTAAAAGAAGACTTTTGGATAAAGCGTTACTTGTATTTTTGTCTGAACCGTGCTGGTGTCAGTGCACGAAATACGGGACGCACATCCACGCAGGGAAGTGTGTGAGACGATGGAGCCCCGATATGCTCATTCATACATCGCCATCAGCTGACGTCCACCGTTCGCCGATGAATTACAATGCGCGCAAGTGCGTAATGGCCGGTTCCTCTCTCTGGTTGCACGCGCTCACTATACCGATACCGATGGTCCATGAACGGGGCTGTTCGCCCGGCCGCGACACGGGTTTCGATTAACATTTGACGACAGACAAACAGTGTCGTAATCGGTGTCGTTCTCTTGCGCGATCACGAAATCCGAGCCGACCGCGAACTTGCCTGTCTCGTTTTGCATTCAGGGTCACGCGGATTCAATGACGTAGATCATACGCGATCGGTCTCACGGATGCATCCTAATTCACCTGTCTGCCGAGCCCGTCCATCATAGGCTGACCTGTCCGGCGAACGACCATGATTCGTATTAATACTAAACCTACCACCACCGGTCAAAATAACCGGCTCCAGATTTTTTATTTTACAATTATTGAAATAAAAAATACGATTTCATAAGAAATGATTGTATAGATATCTTTAGTAGAGCACGTGTTACAATAGGAGCCGCACAAAATTTAAATAAAATTAGTCTTGTCAGTTTTACAAGGGAATATGTACCAGTTACTTTTAAGGCTCGGTAGGTTTAATGTTAAACGAAAAACTAACATCCAAAAGAAAATATGATATTTAAAAAGATCCTAATGGAATTAAATTGATTAGAACATAAAACAAATTTCAAATCTAATACCTAATCTAATAGAAAGTGATTATTGCTGCGAACGATTTCTAGAATTCCGGAGCCTTCCAGATTATGTCATTTTCGGTCTCGAGTTCGCAGTTCCGCGACACGTGGCGCAGAATTGCGAAATGTTTGCCGAGTCTTTTAAAATATCCTGCCGCCAAGGATCCTGCGGCACTCCTGCGCGAGATCAAACATCAAACTGGACGACAACGTTTGCTCACTCGGTTTTCTTGTGCGAACGGTCTTGGCCACGCGAGAGCAAACCCCATTAAAAAGATCTATTCAAACAAAGAGAGATCGAGCCGGACTTCTCGCTGAGAATCGATAGAACACGTTCGAGAACTTTGAAACTCATTCACTCTCGGAGCTCCGCTGTGAATTTCCGCAGAATCGAGGATCCCATAATAAATCAGGATATCGTCTGGATCCATTCAAACGCTGGCGAACCTGTCTAAATCCGCAGGTAGCCGAGCCCCGAGGACAAACGAGCTTTGTCTGGTTCGAAAAAGAAATCCTAGTATTTTTTTCCATTCGTTTTCGGTTCATAGCACTCCCCTGGTTTTCTCCTCGAGCACGATAGCTCGGCCGAGTATATTAGCCTATTGATGGGACCCTAACGAAGTTAGGGCCTTCGACGATAATCCTCGCGCGCGTAATCAGCCGTGACACTCTCGCGGCCGTGACGCGGCTGAAGGGTCTCTTTCAGCTTCTAATTGTAAGGGACCGAGATTAGGGTCGTGTCGAACCGACGGCCTTGGGTTCAATTCGCGATTGAAGTCACGGCGAAGTTGAGAGAATCATTCGAAGATCATGCGTCACGACGTTTCTCCCGCGGAATTAGACGTTGATCCGAGATACCGATCGCTAACATGATGACTCCTTGTTTTACAATCGCTGGAACAGATTCTTCGGGCATTTATCGGGGTAATTAGATTGTTCGTTGAGATGCCGTGATTAAAGCCGAGGTCTCGGACAAAATATAAATCGCCATATTTCCGAGAAAACGTGAGTCAGCCAATCGGATTGCGCGACGGCTCCAGTCTTCAGTGGTTTACGCGATCTGTCTGGTCTGTGACGAAACTGTCGTTGTTTACTCGACATAAACAGTTAACAGGTTAAATGTTAGGTCGTTCGGAAAGCAATTTGGTTTTTCCTGTAGAGATGGCATTGCTTCCATTTCTTATTAGTAGACAGCGGATTTTATGTATTTATGAGAAAAATGTGTAGGTGTAATTTGAAAACGTAAAATCATTAGAAAAATTTAAAAATGCTATTACATTATTTTCAATCTATTGTGAATATATTAAGAAAGAAAATGAACTTCCACTTCAAAGTTTTTATTTTGCATAAAGATTCGCTATCTAGTTATTACTTAATTTTATTTTAAATCGCAAAATCATGGTACATAAAAGAAATTCTTTAGATATTAGCTAGTAAACTAATCCTTCTAACGTCTCGAAAAAAAAACTCAAGCTGTTGGATCGAATTTTGAAGAAGTTATTCGTTTTTAAAAGGTGTACGAATACTTTGCAGACAAAGACCCATCTAGTTTATAATAAATATTTTCGGTGTTATGTATCCTTACCGTTTTATTATTCACGGTGGACAATCGAGCACGGTGTTTCCCTTTTGTTCAGCCTTGAGCAATGTCAATTAGAAGCGCCGCACTAATTGCGCAACGCGTTTGCAATACGCAGTGGAGACTTAGCTTCAATAAGAATCTCCATTGGAAATAGCCAGGCGTTAATTTCGGCCCAAGGAAAGGCCAAATACGTCGTCGGACGCACCGTGTCAAAGCCGACGTCGCTAGATAACGTTAGGAAACATTAGCAACGTCTGTTTGCGGACGGCGTTAGCGAGCATGAATCATCCATGCTGAATGTTAATGCGGTGATATATTCATTTATGCTTATCCGTACGCATAAACATCGAAAACTGGAATAAGTTGCGAACTAGTGGTTGAACGATCCAAATTGTCCATTAGTAGGAAATGGAATAAATTATCTAAATGGGAATGGTGCGGTAAACAGTTAAAGGACAAAATAATTATAAAATTCGTATAGTAGAATAGCATTTGGCTTTTTAAAAGATGGACACTAAAATAAATTAAGCACTTCCTTGTCGAAAAAATAAATAAAAATGTGATCAACAAATAAAATCTCGATAATACAAGAATGAGATTTTACAGTAGTCAAAAAGTATATATTTAGTACTCAAAAGTCCTATTTTTTCGTTTACGAGGCGCAATTTGCATTATTTGGTAGCATGTAGCTATGAAAGTAGCAAATTACGCCTCGTAAACGAAAAAATAGGACTTTTGAGGGAGATAACGCCCTAGATCGATCTTTTATCTAGCGTTTTTGACCATTGAAAAATCTCATTTTTGTATTATCGAGCAATGAGAACGCGAATCCCGCACCCTTGCAATCCTGGGAAAAGGAGTCTACCCCCTTATGGCGAAACGATATGAGACCATGATGTCTAAGGATGAAATTTGTTCTCTATGGAATCGATTATGGGGATGCATCAAAGCTGGAGCTTTTCTGTTGGGTTCAAGGACCTCGGAACAATCGCGATGCTCCGGTAGCCGTCCCGCAGATCTCGCCCCAGGAAAATCGCAAATTGCGGATCGCCTTAAAGGACGCGTCGAGGCGAGAGTGATAAACGCTGGGGCAACGCGATCGTTAACTTCCTGCCGTTACGATCTACCTTGGGGAATGATGGATCGCGATCGAGGAGCGGAGCCGGGCCAACGTGTGGAACGTCGTAAAAAGAAGCAGACGTCTGTAGGTGCGCGTTGCCGGCAAAAGAGAGAAAGAGAACGAAAAAGGAAGAAGCAGGACCGAAATAAAATGATCGACAGACCAGTCCGAGAGATCGGATTTACAGTTACGGTGGATGGATAACCGGCGTACACGGGACAAATGTGATTCGGGATGATCCGGGATGAAAAAACAACTGCCGTTCGTTTCGAAGGTGATCGATCATCGAACCCATCGATCAACACTTCGACTAGGCGTTCGTGAAATACTGCTGGCCAATTACGAGACATAGAGTCGCGGAAGTGTGGAGTATTTGGGATTTAGGATTTAGGATTGATATTATGCTTGGTCAAGGTCTTTGTTAAAAAGTGGATGGACACACGTTCGCTTAAATATTATTTAAAATATTGTCTACATTATTACTTATTTACATTATACTTCGCTCTGAAGGAAAGGTATCAAGATGATTGGAAAAACACAGTTATCTAAAACCAATAAAAATAGTATCAATCGATCCTTATAAACAGATTTTATACATTTATAATAAAAGTGTGCAGATGAAATTTCAAGTAGACAGAGTAGAGGAATATTATTATATTTCTAACGTACCGAAACGATTGAAGAACGAAAAAAATTTTCATACGATCCCTGATTAAAAAAATTATTATTTCGCATAAAAATTCCCAGTCTACTTATGAGCATTGAAACATTAAAGAAAAACATATCTGTGGTTGATCCAGAAAAAAACTGCAGAAATGTGTTAAGGTTTCTGCCAACAAAGAAATCTCCCGAAAAACAACGCAATCTTTTCTCAACTAAAAAGAAGTGCTATAACATTTTTTCATACCCCATCTATTCGTCACGCTCGAGGTGAACAGTAATCTTACTATTATTATTCCAACCAATTTATCTTACGTGATCGTAATTAGGCCGGACGCGGGACAAGATAAATCTTTAATATATCGTTTCTTGCGCTTATCTCATTGTTCCTGAAAAAACCCGTACTCACGCGAGTTTTTCATTAATCAACTCGTTTGAATCGCGCTTGTCGCGATTAGATGACGGCGAACGATTTTTATCGAGTTCGAAGAAGGGAAAATGAGAGGGGTGGAGAAGGAGAGAAGGAGAGAGGAAGAGAAAAAGATCGAGAAATCATCATCGGGGAATCCCAGTGTTAATTGCTCTTCAATATGTATTGCGTTATTGCTCCGTCTGTTCTATCGTCATCTGATTTTATTGACTTGTTGCTGGTCTTGTAATTGGTTCGCGTTTTTCGTTGGTAACTCCTTAACACTTTGCACTCGGAATTATTTTAACTCGAAAATTCAACATTTGTTCGACCTAGAATATTTCTATTCTCTGTGATTTTTTAAACTTCATGGATATGAAATTGATATAACTCATACAAAATACTTCAATGTCTAGTAATTGATTCGGTCCCAACATATTTAATAATGTCAACAATATTTTGAACAACGGTACAGCAATTTTTAGTGACGCCCCAGAGTCATCACTCGAGTGCTAAGGGTTAACAAAGTCTCGGAAAAAGTTTCGCGGAGGAAAAAGTTACTTCAGGAATCACCCCTTTCAGGGAGGTACAACATTTTGGAACAGCCTTACATTGAAATAGGGACTTCAACGCGTATTCCAGAATTTGTTTGGATTTTCCGAAAGCCTGCTACAATAAAAAGATTAGTCGCGAACACGAGCGTTCCAGATTGCCCACGTGGTGGAGTGAGAAACATGCTTGCCCACGAAGGGTTGAAATTGAAATATCTTTTCAGTGTCGAAGAAAATAGGTGTTTCGTTCCTCTATGGTGACGGTGGCTTTGTCGATTCTCGATTCTTAGTCGAATTCTCGCAGTCGCATCACGTAGCATCGGGTGCATGATGGGGGGTGGGGGTGAAAGGGGGGCTAAGGAGACTCCGAGCCGGCGTCGATTCTTCTCCTTTTTTCCCTTTTCCGGCCGGTGTGCCAGCTCGCGCTGACTACCGACATTGAGATCGTCAAGAAAACCTCCATTGTGCCTCGCACTCCGCACCCGGACTGCTAATACGACCATGCTAGACCGACACCGCTTCCTACAACCGCGATCATGCCATCCGAACACGCTATATTACAGTGTTTGCCTGATCTAGCTGGCCAAAGTGGTATTGTAAGTGTCCGAAGTGTTTACTCTGTTTTATCACGGAACTTGCGTTAACAATAATCCAGTTTTCTTTTTCATTTAAGCACTTTAAACCCTTCTGTGTTTATTTCACTTTACAAGAATAACTACAAGTGAACACAATAACAATGTTAACACTAAATATGCAGATTACAATCTTTGAGAAAAGAATGAGTACAAAGACAAACTTCAACATTTGGTTTCGCTATGAGTGTGTCTACATTTAGAGTACACCCTTGTAACATCCATTTTTCTCAATTTTTGTTCATGTATTGGGTTGGCAACTAACTGATTGCGGATTTTGTCGATAGATTCTTATTTAAAATCCTTTCTACTTATTTAAAAACCATTTATTTACTCTTATGATGCAATAAATAGTATAAAAAAATATTTTTCACAAGCAGTTTTATTTTACGAGGCATACAACTGCGCATGTAGCTATCTTCATAGCTACATGCTGCCGAATAAAGCAAATTACGCCTCATAAACGAAAAAATAGGACTTTTGAAGGCAATAGCGCCCTAGATCGATCTTTTATCTAGCGTTTTTGGATACTGAGAAACCCCATTTTTGTATTATCGAGAAATGAGAACGCGAAACCCGTATCCTCGCAATCCTGGAAAAAGGAGTCTACTCCCTTAATGGGTTAATTTAAAAAGTAATAAAAAATTACAGAAATGAAAATTGAAGTGAATAATTCCAGTTAATTTACGGTCGAGAACTCTATGTGCGCAACAAAGAACGGCCTTGCGATATGAAAATATTCTAATAGCTGGATCGTGTTATCGCGTTTTACGGTTGCACTGCAGTACACACTCGCGCTGCAGAAACAATAGAACGATTTAACGCGTTATGAATCCCGCTGGTTAATGAAATGATTCACTGCGCAAGGTGTAACGTGCTCGCGATGACTAACACCGACGTCGAGCAAACGTTCTTTTTTTTTTGTTCTTCGAACCGTTGAATATCTGGGAACTCCTTCCCGTAGGTCGATCGATTTTTTTTCCTCCCTGTCATTTTTATTAGCCGTTTCAGCAATCACGCGATAGCTTCTTGGATCGCATTAAAATTTCCACACGCGGTTTAGTGTCTCCTTGAAGAACGAAACGGAAACACTTTATGTTCAATGGTAACGAAAGAAAATGACTGTTGGAATGTTTCGCGCCGATACAGTTTCATATCTGAAACATTACGTTCTTCTGCAGAATCTGGTCTCATTAAAGTCGAAGGACGCGGAGCTTTGCATTGTGTCTAGCGAAACTGGTTTCGACCGTCTTTTCGAGTAATGGCGGTTTCAAAGACCCGTATGAAGGAGAGACAATTATGTGTATATTAAGCACCGCGTGACTAAGAATTTCCAGAGTAATAATAGCGTAGATGCGTTTGACTTCTAGAACGATGAAATACTACAAAGTTTACCGGAAGATCATTTTTATTTGTAATATTGAAATTGAGTTGAATATTGACTACAATTCTTATACGATATTAATAATTAATTGCATTAATACATCTCATGTAACCCTTTGCACTCGGAGCAATTTTAACTTGAAAATTAAACATTTCTTCCGACCTAGAATATTTCCATTCCCTATGATTTTGTAAATTTTCAACAAACTTTTAACTCATACAATACCTAAATGTTCAGTAATTGAATAAAATATTTTGAATTATGGTACAGCAATTTTTAGTGGTCTCTCAAAGTTACCATTCGAGTGCTAAAAGTTAAAAAGTGTAAGTAACAAGCAACGATCAATTATTAAGATCAAGGTCTTCGCTTAAATTGAAAATTTCGGAAAACGTACTAGATTCAAGTCTCGCACATAGTCGGACAAAAGAATAAAATTCGTAATATGACGAAGACCGTTCAAAAGACCACATTCAATCAATCCGACTTTTCAAATACACACTACCATTCAGAAATATTCGATCGTGTAAGCAAGAAAAATCAGCTTCTTTATTGGAGATAAATCTTAAGCGTTTTTATACTTGTAATTACTTTGCGCAACTGATGAACAGATTAACGATTTTTATTCGGCTTCCTAGAAGTAACTGCGAAGATTAGAATTATACTCAAGCTCGCTAAAGAGTTAACACACAGGCACGTTACTTTTATTCAGCACGTTCGCAATTATTTTCATGTTTGTCTTGTTCGATCGGTACCTGCCTCGATTCTATAAATTATGTTCAATCGAAGCCTATCTAAATTGCCCAATATACAATTCATTATAATACAAAGAACATAATGCCTGTTTAACACTAAGCCTACCGAGCCTTAAAAGTAACTGGCACATGTTCCCTTATAAAAATGACAAGATTGATCTTATTTAGACTTTTTTAGTGTTAAATTCTACGAAGTATAAAATTCCTAGACGAAAGTCTCAAATGGATATAGCCGGGTATCCGATTATAGTAGGGTTAACAAGTAATTGGTCGGGTGGTGCGAAGTGACGAGCAAGGATTTGCCATAAGACCGAGGGTCCCGCTCGATGGAATGATCCCCGTTTAAATTGAAATTGTGACAACGAACGCGTCACTTTTCATTCAACCCTACGGAATGGCTGACACAGGTCGGCTCTCGTAGGGCTGCACGACGGAAGTAGCGTCTGTCCGACGAGACGGATGCCCGAAAGAAAGTTCTCGAAGTCAATTCCGTAATGGTCGGCGTAGCATTGAATTCAATTGAATAATGGCTCCGTCGTCGTTGGGGGGAGGAGCGCGAAAGGCAGCCGCCCCGATCATTATCCATCATTCGGCCGATTATCGTGATATTCCCGCGGCATTCGCCTTTATCGCCCGTTATTCAACGCGTCGAGAGAGTGATACACGCGTGAAAGAAGCTTCGAGACGACGAACTCTGGTCCACCTCGGCTGAACATCTTCTCCTGGAGTCACCTCTGATCCTTTCGGCTTCGCAGAGCTCCTCCATCTAGCATCCTTTTAACACTAAACCTATCACCATCGGTCAAATCACCGGTTCCAGATTTTTTATTTCACAATTGTGGAAACTGTAAAGATGTTTCCGTGGTAAATCAATTATATTTAGGAGAGCAGATATTATAATATATGAACCGCGCAAAGTTCAAATAAATTTAACCTTGTTATTTTTACAAGGCACCGTGTACCAGCTACTTGTGAAGCTCTAAATTGTAATTGTGCTTCATGTTGGAAAATCAAATTCAAATTATTTTCATTGACGATTAGAGCTCCGGTAAACTTCTAGTAAATTATGAGCATCGAAGTTCTAATCATTGTAATGGTAAAATAAATCTTAGTGGGGGAGTTAACAGTGTATCGTCGCAAATATGTTGATTCGTCTAACAATAAGAAGAGCTATCGTTTCATGCAGAGGAAGAGTATAATCGCACGAACTAACGCAGCCTCTAGTTTTCGAGGGATTAATAATAGAACAACACACGCACGCTAACATAATAAACGTTCTAATGCAGATTTAAGTGCACGAGACACAATGACAGAATACCAGAGAGGCAGAATATGGAATAATGACATTGTATTATACAATGAGCTGCGTATGCATTCCATTGGAACACCAGCGGGAAACAAACAGCGCGTGCATTCCGGGCAGCGTTAATAAATTCGATCTAGAAGAAATTAACGATATTCTGAGATCATTATTGGGGTATACGTACATACAGAGAGAGAGCGAGATAAAGAGAGAGAGAGAGAGAGAGAGAGACACTGTTGCCTCTCTGTGTCACTTAATTAACAGGAAGTCGGTCATCTCTCACGGTAGCGAATAATATCTTGGACTATGGCATTACAATTTAATTCGATTTGATTGACGTCTCAATCATCCTCGGTGACATTCAATTACGATAATCCTATCCGAGCAACAATATCTGGTTAACGGAACTTCTTCGGAAGTTCATAGCTGTTCGTTAACCCTCTCGATACTGGTCTTTTCTTTCGCCAGAAAAAAAACCAGTCGATTTTTGTAAGAGTTGTTCGTGAACATTCTCTCTTGCGACCCACCGTAAATCAAATGGCACATAACCTTTTGAATGTTTTCCATTAAATTCAACTAATCAATCTAAAAGAACTGGATCCAATCTAAAATCCAATGATCTCACAATAGCTCCCGGATATTTTATTCTACAATTATTGACAAAATATTATTTATATTATTGGCAAAATAAAAATTGTCTGCATCGATTGCGAGGAATAGGAATCAAACAGAATGTTATTTCTTGCCTTAATAATTTTAATAGATGAGAAATCATATATATACATCGACAATTTAAAAAATTTTTGTACAATTTTGTATATCATCTATACAATTTTGCTATAATTGCATAAAGATCCGCAGTCTATTAATCATTTTTAGTAAGATCTCTCTCTCTCGAGGTAAGAATCAAAATGAATTGAATTTTGTAAATTTTATAAGACAACGTGTACTCGCTGCTGTTCGTGTCCGGTACGTTTAAACGATTTTTCGTTACGGTGTCTCGATGTTCGCTGGTCTGTCGCAATCGTCGATCGCGATCTTCGATCTCCCCGTAAAAATCCTGAAGGAAGGACAATCGGACGTCGTGGTATCGGTGCCTCCGGTATCTCCGGCTAGGATCGCTAAGGCAGATCTACCGTTAACGATCGCCGCGCTCCATTAAACACACGGCTCGGCTAATTACCGATTCCCCGTGCCCGCTCTGATTCTCGTATGCGCTTCGCGTTTGCGCGCGATCGCGACGCATATGCTATGCATCCCGGCTCCACCCGATCGCCTCTTGGCCGATCGGCCAACAGTATCGATCCCTCGGATCTAAATATAACCGGTGCGACATCAGTGGCCTGGATCCGATCGAAAGCAAACACGGAAGATTCGTGCCGCGGTAATTGCACCGATCCATGGATCGCTGCCGATCGCGAGCGAGCCGATCCGTCGTGCCACAGCCTCCGATCGATCGTGCCCAGACTGGAATCGATTCTCGGAACGTTCTTCGAACCTCCTCGATATTATCGGCTATATCGAGCTTCGGCGGAAACGCTTTTGCATTCATTAGCGTGAATTTTAAATCTATATATAGATTAATTGCGTTCACGGGTTTTATGGATTTATGCAGGTGAAACTCAAGTCAATCACTCAAAGTTGGTGAGAAAGAGAGAATAATTTAAATACATTCGCTCCGAATTTGATTAAAGTTATTGAACGGAGTAATACATTTTTATTTAATTTATAGTTGGGACAGTGGACTTAGGAATTTCCTAATAGCTGTACGAATTATTTCCTAGTCCTTTTTTTGTGAACTTATTGATTTTTTCACAAAATAAAGGATGAAATCACCATGAAAACATAAATAAATCTAAAGGACAGAGCAGTGAAATAAAGGACAGTTCTTTTAAGTAAGGGACGAAAAGATCACCTGTAGCAAGCGAATGATCGTAAAGGGCCCGAAAGGTGTCGGAGCCTCTATAAAAATCCTGGAGATGAATCCTCTCTTGATGCGATAGGAGGATAGCCATAATCGCGGGCGCGGAGTGCATTTGCCCGATGATCCGCAAGTCTATTCGCCGGCGTAGCTCGCCCGTTCGTTCGCCGATCGATCGTTAAAGGAGAATGTTTTCCACTCGAACCGTCGCAGGAATTGCGAGCAACAGGAGGGAACTGGGTGTGCCGACGCGTTTGCTTGATCGACAGAGACACGGGAGTAAAAATAAGCAAGTCGTGGGATTAACGGGTGTTCCCGCAGACGAGGAACCTGGCGCCAGCCACTAAATTAGCTGCTTGGACGACGTGCCGCGATGCTTCATTCCTGCCTCGTATTCCTGCTCCTCCTTTTCCTTCTTCCACTTTTTCTTCTTCTGCGGGGCTTTCCGCTCCTCCGTTTCCAGACGGGACCGTGTACGATCGTTCCTGAAAGCATGTGATTAGAGGAAAGTTCAGCGAAAATCTGGAGCCCCATCTGAAAATCTGTGGAGCCCCACAGGTTGGAGCGGGACCCCGGTCGTACGCCAAGAATCCTGTTAGCCAGTAGTCTGGAAAGATAAGCCGCGGCCAATTCAAGGTTATTATGTTGCCTATTAGTAAATCTATCGCTCCCACCTGGAACGATACATTTTTTTTGTTGAATTCTGGTTCTGTGTCGTCTCATCTACTTGGGATGGAGGCTTGATCCAGTCTTGGGTCATCAAACTTTGGGTTTAATCTCGACTTCGCGTGAACGTTTCGAGTGGGGTGAGATAGATCCGAGCCTGTTTGAAGCCGAAACTAGTTTCGGCTCGACACGGGTCAAATTTGTTTTTAGTTTAAGCGTAACTGGCCTCTTGGAATGTTTCCCCTTTGGGGATTATTATCTTGATCCGGATCCAGATTGTCTTCTTCGTTCAGTTTTCAGTTGGCTAAACGCGACTCTTGTAATATTCCATGCAGACTATTCTTAATCGACATCTAATCTAGAAGACAATCTGTCTTCTGAATGAAGAAAATTCAAGAAAACTTTGCACTCGGAGCTATTTTAACTTGAAAATTAAACATTCCTTCCGACCTAGAATAATACCATTCTATACGATTTTTTTCTTTTTATAGATATGAAATTGATATACCTCATACAATACTTAAATGTTTAGTAATTGACTAGATGCGAACATATTTAACCACTGTCACCACTCGAGTGCGAAGGATTAAATAACTAAATCGACACAAGAAGCAGATGCTGGAGCATGATTGTTACTGTTCGATGATGTAAAATATGTTTGGAGTGCAATGGAATCTCGACGAGTGTTGAAAAGAACGCTCACAGGTGCTCGATGGAGAGAGACCGACAGCGCACGCGACGGAAATGACATAACCGAAGAAAGTAAAATCAGACAATTTGGTCAGTTGCTCGGTGTCTCGATGGTGTCCTGACCTGCGGCAACATTACGAAACCGGAAACCTTCTTCCTCCATGGAGCGTAGAAGTAGAAATTTCAATTTCCCGATTGACATATTTATCGTTACTTCTCTGAAATAAGATGTCGCCGAAAAACTAGTACTTCTATCTAGCATTATCTGTAGACACATATCGTCTTGACATACAACATCCTGAAGAAATTGTTACTCGGCGTCCTCATCGTACCGAAGTAATTGTAGGACAGAGCAGCATCTTTAGGCCCTTCCTGTGTTCAACATAGAAAATTTCTTTTAGCTTGCTGTTATAGACTAATCCCTATTACACCCGTAGCATAATTCATATACACACACACATCACCGATAGGAACCTTAGCCTCCAGCTTAGCGAAGCAAAGTCATGATCCTAACGTCTACGTTTATTCTCTCTCTCGTGTACAACGTAGGAAATGTATATCTGCTCAAAAAACCCACCGATGACACCACGTCTGATGCAAAGACATCATCGATGGGCACCACGTCCGAAAGCAATTTTTGCTGCCCGTTTCTCGGCGCACCAAGTGGAGCATCGATCGTCGATGGGAAAAAGACAGCGATTAGCAGCGAAGGAGCGCGCCGTCGTCGAGATAGTTATTCAATAATGGACAAGAATGATCCGTGAAAAGGTTGGTGAACCTGGCGAACGCACGGCAAAACCTCGAAGGCCGAGGTCTCGCAGCTCTGATCCACGGTTGCGCGTCCCTTAGCGACCGGTCGCTGGTTGCTCATCGCCTTCAGGCGCCACGGAGGGTGACTCTTTTTCTTTCTCTCCCTTCTGTTCCCCTCATCCCCCTCTCTTTTTCGCCAGCATCTCGCCCCCCGGTGTCCCTTCATCCCGCCCCCTTCGGCTCCCATTCCATCTGGTTTCTGCAGTCCGGCGGCCGTATACGGGGAGATTCGCTTAGCGTCGATACGGTTTGCTGAACGCCGAGCAAAAAGCTAAACCTGCTCCACACTCCGCGCGCATCCTCTTCTCTCCTTTTTTCCGGCGTGTTGTTCGCCGTCGCTCGCTTTCCTCTCTGTTTTCCACCCTCTCCGCCATCCTCCTCCCGTTTCACTCAGGTTCCTCATACAGGACGATCCCATCCCCGCCATCTTGGGACACCGGAGTGCACAGACGTCGCTCTCGTTTTTCCACGACATTGGCAATTTGTTCGACGATGCTCCTTTCTTTCGAACCGCCGCGCGCCGCGCTGATCGCGGATTTCGGATTGGACGCCGCTGCACCGTGGTTGCCATTTCTAGAGGCAAACGGTGGTCGTTCGTTACCATTTGTAACTGGGATTCTGGCTCGGTGGTCTGAAAGTTCCGATTCATAGAAGCTCGGCACTGGGTAGCTATGCCTTCTATTTCATCTTGTCATTCCACAAAATTCATTTGTCAATGTATCTACAGATTTTATCAACTTCATTAAACGTGTCTCTCTCTCTTTTTCTTTCTCGATACAAACCTATTTGCCGGATTAAAAGCTCGCGATTAGAAGCTCATCAGCGCCAAACGAAAAGCCCATTGTTCGTTAATCTCGAGACCCATAAATCGGGATTTATACAAAATAAGAGGATAAAATATGGCGTTTCAGCGATTCAATGCGTTAACTCGAAAGTTCTTAGGACCATTGTTCAGGATCATCGAGCGAAAAAGGTTTTCTACAGTCCTCCCAGATACATCTCCCCGCAGAACAGGTTTTCTAACCATTCAGCCGTTCCTCGGCTGCTACTTTTTCGTTTTACTATGATATAAATGTTGCATCGCGATTAACGAGTTTTCGGACCCCATGGGCCCGTCCGCGACGAACTCTAAAACGAACGATAACTCCTAGCTGTCATGGCGGCCCATGATATATGCCAGCTAGGTCCCGGGTTGCTGTTCGGCCCTCGAAAAATACGACGCTGCACCGCGCGAGATCCGCTATGCTGATTAAAAGCCCAGCTCCCCGAGCCTGCCTCCGGGCCTCTAGATCTTAGATCCTGATTTTCGATGGTTTTAATCGACGCAATCCGGGAACGGATCGCTCTGACAGAAAGCTGGATGGTTTCCCTTAACGTTGATCACCGTGTTATTCGAGAATACTGCTGCTGCGTTTCGCTCTGCCAGCTTCACCGCTTCTCGCTTATCTCAAATCAAATGAGAATTGATTCACTCCGTTAAGGGCTACCGGGGACCAAATCAAGGGCACAATTACCGAGATCATTTGGTGCTACTCACACATTGGTCATTTAATTTTAATCATGTTTGAGAACCTGTCGTTTCGCGCGCAATTACGCATCGAATTTTCCCACGATTTTGCACATCGTCAGAAAAATATATTTTTTAACATTGGACCAGAACCAAAGTGATTATTAGACTGCGGATCTTCATGCAAAATAAAAAATGCTCGCATTGATTACAGGACACATGAGCCAAATAAAAATTGTATTCTTTTTTTAATCATCCTATTAAGCTGAAAATAATACATTGATGTCCTTAAATATTTTTAACATGTACACTGCTTTGAATTGTACGTGGCCATTTTTGTTATAAATGCATAAAATCCGCAGTCTAGTGATTATAGTCGAAAGACACTTTGAGCGTGAACGTTCTTGAGACGGATTATTTACGTCAGTCTCGATAGAACGTTTACCAAGTGGGCCATTATCGTGCCACGTTCGAAGTCGTTATTCCTCCATGTTCCCGCCATTAATTCGCAGAGGGATGTCTTCACAAAGTACAAGGAAGGATCGACAGTTTATTGCCATTGTATACGGTCCTTACGATCCTGGCTTGTCCCTGGTGATCCTGTTATCCTTTAATAATAGCCTCGCCTATGAATCTGCCATTCGAGACCTAACTCCCCTGATTCCGAACGAATCTTAACCCTTTACACTCGGAGCTATTTTAACTCGAAAATTAAACATTTCTTCCGACCTAGAATAACTCCAACCTATATTAATTTTTTTCTTTGTATGACTATGAAATTGATATAATACCTCATACAGTACTTAAATGTGTAGTAATTGATTAGATACCAACATATTTAATAATGTAAACGATATTCTGAATAATGGTACAACAATTTTTAGTGGTGACTCTGAATCGCCACTCGAGCGCTAAGGTTTAACACTTTAACTAACTGTAGCTTTTTATTTGTTGATGCTAAATACATTTGTCGACATAAAATATAAAATAAATTGCTTTTACAGACGAACAGAGTTCGTTTGGGAAGGAAATCAAGTACCTAATGATTAGACAGCGGAATTGCAAAAAATTTTAACAGGTTGAAAATAATATGACAGCATTCTCAAATTCTTCTAATATTTTTACTATCTCAAATTACACCTATTCATTTTTGTCAGAAATGCGTAAAATCCGCTGTCTACTAATGATAATTTATAATTTCCAAGAGTGATTTGGAGATAGTTATTTTTGAGATTCCTCCGCGTCGGAGCGTCCCCGTCCCGTGCAATGCTTTTTGCATCCGAATGCAAAAAGCGCGTACGCGAGCCTAAACTCAGTTTCTGCGCGATCATCGTCGAGGGATAGCGTTTCCAGGACGCAAGAAAACCTTCGCAAGGTAAACCGGCTCGGTCTTGCCTTAATCGCTGCGTCGGACACTCTGCAGGAGGCAAGTCCGCGGAAAAATTGCAGTCCGCGATTACCCGGTGCCCGAGAACAATGTGCTCTGCTGCGATGGGCTGCTGCATCTTTTATCCTCCGCAACCGTTTGCCCACTTTTACGACACCATTTATGGCGACGGGGAGAGAGAAACCTTCGCAGCGATCTTCGGGAACGTGATACACACAGATTAAAAGGCTACTCTATATGCTCCGCGAATTTTTTTCCCGCGAAAGTACCAGACCTCTCGCTGGTCAACTGCCATGCATGTCTTCATTGGTACTTCGACTGTATTCGGAAATTTTTAGACAAAGGAGAGATCGAGATCGAGGTTGTTGTGAGCGATCAAGCATTGGGATAACATGAAAATTCAGTGAATTCTTGTATCATTACACCGTTGTGCTGAGAATAATTTATTAAACACGCGTACGTATTGCCACGTGTACCACTGGTGGTGCATGCTGACATATTTATTTAATGCGCTAACAACATATATTTTATAACAAGTTTAACACTGTAGAATATATTTCCACCACAAGAATGAGACATTATAAAAAATGCAGTATAGAAGAAAGCAACGTTTGTTTAATTGTCGAACAAAAACGGAAACGGAAGTTCATTTTTGTCCTGGTTGTGCTAAGAATTATTTAGAAGATAGCTTCCAGAAGATAGCAATCAGGTAGTACTCTTGTTCACCTGCAGCACCATCTGGCCAGCGTGGTATCATCGGCTCTGAACAGTGTAAATTAACGTACAGCCTTGAGGTATTTAAACGGTCTGTTTATACTGAAGACTCTCGGGCCGAGAGGTATTCTGAAAAGTCGAAGGCGGAGCGTCTGCGAATTGTTTCTGTCGAACTGTGAGGTTCAAACAAAATATCCCATTATTTAGAGCAGAACACGAACAAAGATACTAGAGGTACAGTCTCAAATAACTTGGTAACTATAAGCTACTGCAAACAATGACGAATACAACAGGGCGTTCCATTTGGAGTTTCTCAAGCTTTTTAGCTCGTTGTAGAAAATATATTAAATAATACGGTGGTAAATGCAATGACCTATAACACTTTCGTCTGCCAAGGTCAGTTAAAGTCATCGGGTAACATTCGAAATTTCGCTCGAATAAGATGTCCCCTCTGAAACAGAATAAATTTTATTTCAGACATAATTGTTGCTTACTTTACGAGTCCATGAAATTGTTTTGTAAAACGTATATTATTTCTAGTTTGACTTACTAGTTTCCCCAGTGAATTTCTGAAAGATGTTAGAGACCTGCTCATTGTTGAACCGACACCTAAAATTCGAACTCCAAAGTAAAATGATCAATCTTGTTCAACAAATGGCTGTCGGATGGAGGTCCACATTTATTCCTCTATTGAATTCGCATTTCCTAAGATGAAGCAAAGGACGTTCGCGTGTGCGCTGTTTGCCAGTAGAACGACAATGTCGCTGACAGGACGCGATCGTCGTGAGGGCAGCCGCGGTTCCAGGATCAGCGGACCCGTTGCAGGACGTAAGAAAACCTTCGCAAGGCAAACCAGATCTGTCCTGCGTCCTCTCCCGTTCCCTCGCCGTGTCCCTTTCGCGGGCAAAAATTGGCCGCGGTTACCAATCCCGGGATACCGGAGCGGATCAAAGCTCGCGGTGCATCTCGGCGCGATGTCGGGAACGCCATCTCGTTACGCTACTTCCTTTTTGGAAACCGAGCGAACAGAAGCTAGCCTACCTGTATCCATCGAAGAGGTGCTCTGACACATTGGCGTAGCACCGGGATCCTCCTCTGCACGTCTTTCTTTCCATTTATGCGGAGTATCGAATTGAACTTTACAAGTTTTGTTGTTGTATTCTATAGATCCAAAATGGCGACACCACCGCTTACGGAGTCAGTCTGATACGTTCCTTTGTTTAAGACAGAGAAGCAAGTTCTTTCGAATTTACATTAAAATACATGGAGAAGTATGGAGAGATTTTCGAAAATGATTTTTTCAGAAGTTGCGGACATTTATAGTCACAATCGCAATTTTGTTGAAGAATTCTCACGGAAAAGTTTTTTATTATATCGACAAACCCTAGGTATTTCAATGCAGATTCGAAAGAAATTTCTTTTTTAGAAAAATTACAAATTTGTTCAAGTAGCTTAAGATATGTTGTATACAGTGCTTCAATTCGATTTTATATTAAAGCTTTAAGTATTCTTTAATATTTAAAAGAAATTCGAGTGATGACTCGGAGGCGCCAGTAATATATTCTTGTACCATAATTCAAAATATTTGTTGCATTACTAAATTTGTGTTCAATTAATTACTAAACGTATTTGCTATTTTAATAAACTACTGAAAGCATTGTACGAGGTATAATATCGATAATTATATCGATAAAATTAAGAAAATCATATAAAATGGAAATATTTCAGTTTTCGAATTAGAATAGCTCCGGGTGCAAAGGGTTAATTGATTGATGCATTTGGGCCCGTTACTGTGGCCACGCCCCTTAAGTTGTCGGTGGGTCAGCTCTTCGCAAAGCCAAGGCCCGTGTTCCAAAAAACCGCGTGGTCGATCCTCTTCGGGGCTCGCTGACAATGTTTTGGCGCCTATGGGCTGCCCCGGCGAAGGCATCCGAGCTGAACCAGTCGATCCTCATCCTCTCTTTTTACACCGGCCGGTCTCAGGAGGAAAAGACACCTCGCGTGCAGCGCGTGCACCTCCCCTTTCGAGATGCCTCCTGCACCCTCCGACAGGTCTATTTATAGATCTTGGGCATTACTCGAGGGGCCCTACGTGTGTCCGTGGGGCCCGTGCGTGCTGGTTCGCGCGATTGTAACGCCGGCCACGATGCACGCCTCGTTTCCCCGGCGAACAAGATGATACCTGGTCTACGGGATTCTCGGATCGCGTCGACTTTCCTCTGGCCAGATCGACCAGTCCATCCACACGATCGACTTAGATCCTGCTTAACTCTCCGTTGTAGATCCTAAGAAAATTCGGTTACCTCCGTAGAATCACTGAGTTATAAATATTCTTTTAGTGCAGCGATAACTTGTGAATTATATTTGGTAAATATTACGTTAAGGGGATCTTAGTTGTTGCACTTACATTCGACTGACCCTCGTATTAAGGAGCAAACCTAAGCAGTTGCTCGGCCAATAAACCTTGCACAAAAGCATCAAGAGCTTAAGACAGCGTCTGAACCATTTCTTACCACCTCCACCACAATTTTCACATCGCTTAGAAAGCATCTTTCCGTTCTAGTCTCCAGTCTTCAGCCAGTTCTCGCATAAGCCGCAACGTTGTACAGTTCCTAGCCTAAGATAGAATTAGCCTAATTACCTAGCACGGTTTTAAGTAACATAAGAAAGTCATTTTAGCGATCCTTTCCATCTCCGCACGTATAAAATCATTTTCATTATGACCCTGATAGATCCTCCAGTCCGCGAGCATGGTGGACTTAAGAAAATGGATCGGCCACGTATCACGGAAACGATAGGAATAATTGCATAACACGGGGACAGTTTCACAGGATGTCCCGCACGGATATCAGTCCAGAAGAGCCGGTTGGTGTTCCTCTTCGTGGCGTGGCCGTCGTCTATTTATAGATTCGAAATATTAGCTAAGACGCGGCCGTGTTCGTGTGGACTGGTACTCGTTACGATTTCTTGAGATTGGTGCCGCGGTTGGCCTGTCCGCCATCGCGGATCCTCTCCTCTCCTCGTTCTCCGTTCGCGTGTAATTACCAGCGGCGGCATGGCAGTTCCTGCGGGTACCTCTCTTCGGCTACAAAGTGGTCCCTAGCGCCGCCAGTCACTATTTATAGATCTTAGATCGCTATCCGCGAGTACGTGAGTCCTGGTATCGCATGCGAATGTTGGCCACCAACGAGCCGGAGGGGGATTATCGTGGCTATCCAACAGTTGATTGCCACCCGAGCCGTGTCCCCTTCTCCTTGACTTATCGATTTTCATCGAAATTACTGTCCTCGACGGCCTCGAAGCAGCAGAATGCACTTGCCGAGCCGAGTCTCCTACGAGGACAAGCTGATTAGGGCCGTGCAGAGAGCTCCCTCGAAAACTGGCCTTCCGAGGCAAAATTCCGCCAGAATCATCCAAAACTGGTCGGTTTTCCCCTTCCACTATCCCATTCCAGCACCATGAGCATACTCCAACATCCCCCACTAAGTCCGTAGACTGGTCACGTATTAAACTGGTCATTAGAGAGGGGGTAAACTGTATTCCCTTCGATTTCCTCGACCTGGCGACACTGTTCCGAGGCTACCTGGCGCATACCACATAGCCCTTAAGGGAGTAGACTCGTTTCCAGAATTGCAAGGGTGCGGGATGCGCCTTCTCATTTCTCGATAATGCAAAGGTGGGATTCTTCAGTAGTCACAAGCGCTAGATAAAAGGTCAATCTAGGCCGCAGTCGCTCTCAAAAGTTCTATTTTTATGTTTACGAGGCGTAATTTGCATTATTCGGAAGCATAAAGCTGCTACATGTTGCATAAAAATCCGTAGTACTATTGCCCGAGTAAAACTGCCAGTAAAAATGGAAGTTCGAGAGGAGGATCAGTATATCTCATCAGCGTAGTAGAAAGTGATGTTGTGTTATGCTCTCTGGAGTTTCTCGCGGAAGGTGCAAGCACCCCTCGCAGGCTCCAAGAATGCCAAGGATAAAGGGTATAAAATTAGAAAGACGTTTCCACAATTTGTCCTTGTTCAAAAATAGGTAACAGGTTCGAGAAAGATGCCAGGGCTGTTGCCAGGGTAGTAAAGAGCGATCTTTAGTTGTTTTCTTCAGCGTTTTTGTGAAAACTGCAGCACCCCTCGCACAGCGACGCCGAGGATCGGCAGGGAGGACCGTGTTATCGCGAACACTGTCGAAAGAGGATTTTATTGCGGATTTGCTCGCGCGAATTCCGCCCACAGCAGCGGGGCAGGTTTATAAATAGCCTACGGAGGAGTTTGCACGCGGATTGCAGCAAGGGGCGCCTAGTGTCCGATGCCGATTACTCCTGGCGCCAGCGCAGCAGGCTCCTCCTTGCTCCTTTAATGGCCGCCGGTTAATGGGAAGTTAATGTCCGCCGTGTGCTAACTACGCGACCGGTCTTTCTTCCTCTTTCCATGCTTTCCTCTTGCCTGGTCGGCCGTTTCCGTTCCTCATTTTTCTACCCGCGATGTTTGCACCCCTGCCTGCTGCTCTTTGTGTCTGCCTCCCTCGTCGGACGCGCTGCAAATCCTCGATCGTTTCTAGAAATTACCCCGTGATCCACGAAAAACAATCTGGTAACAATTCATTTGGTGCAATCAGCTTAAAGCTCTCATTGAACCTTGATATTTTAGCTATAGATATTGGATTATAGATTAAGCTTCAGATAATTTAAAAGAATTTGCGATCGAACTGCTAGTAACAGACTAATCTAAGCTGATCACCCTTCGTGACTCACTCTGTATATTCAACACCAACTAAAAGCTGTTGATTCAACGTGGACACATCTTTAGGTCCTTAGATCGCTGAACATTGAGATGGGATGATAAAAGGTGTTAGATACAAGAAAAGGGTTAAAATACAAGTATCTTCAGAATGATTATTATTTGTGATGTTACTAAATAGCTACGACACTACAACTGAACAATTCAATTCTAAGCTGCTTTTCCTCAAAGCAATCTTCAAGTCTGATACATCAATTCGATGAAAATTGTGCAATTTCCATTAAAAATGTGAAGTCTACTTTGCCTTGAACAAAAGTATTTAAATAAACACTTGTATCCTATCTTTGATAAAAATCGAATTTAATTTTAATTTTGATTCACTCGTTCGTAAACTGTTCATTGTACACTAAAGTATTTTGCAGTAAATATGAATGGTGTGATATTGAATTACGCAAATGTTAATGGATTTTTATCGATCGATAAACGAGCTCGTATGTGATCGATGATAGCAGTGCTCCTTTCGAAAATAGTAGCTACGGAATTAAGTCGTGGAATACCTCGTGGAATTAAGGTTTTTAATATCAATCGCAAGATGCAATTGTGCGTGTTCTTGACATCATTTGACCAAACCGGTTTTACAATATTCATTTGCGAAGGAATTCTATCGCAGATTGAAATATCTTGATATTTTTTCGCAATTACTTTGCTCGTCGAATAAGCGGAGTCGCATTCTTAATTACACTTTTCATACGCGGGGAATTGGGAATGATTGCGAATGGAACGGTGCGCATTGTGGTCCTTATGATTGGAAACTTGATCGTTTCGATCACGATCCTTATCATAAAGAAACCTATAACATTTTTATCGCGTTCACGTTGTAACAAGTTTATGTTCTTCAATTAATTCTGCAGGAAGCGGAACTAAAGATTCTCAGAGTGTATAAAATTAGTCGTACAAAGATTATGGCAGGATTATTGAAATCTCCAATTTTTACAGATATTAAAATAAACAAAACTTCATAAGAAAGGATTCGACAGAAAAGTTGCTAATTTTATTAATCTCTTCAGTGACAAACTTTTTCAGAACAAATTGCGAACCGAACTTGAGAATCAAGTTTTCATATAGGGTTCATGTAGGGTACCAGTTACCGGATATTTAGTGATGATTTGGAAGTTTTTTATTAATTTGAAGGCATTCTATAATTTATTTTGCATTATTTGTGATAAAGGATTGATTATCAACCTTTTCTCTGTATCGTCAAATATATCTGGTCGATTCTGCTAAAAAATCAAAAGAGATATGAACGAAGTTTTAATCCGAAGTTTCCTATTTACTGGACACAAGAAATTTGTGATAATAGATTAATTAATTTTTTTATGCCGCAGCACAAATCATTATTTTATTATCCTCTAGTGTATCACAGTTTTTTAGCATTTTCTATAATCGGAAACGAAAAATTTGCGTTGTCTCGGGGAATAAGGTTTTTAACAATTAATGTTTTCTATATCTTAAACAGAAATTATTGTGATACTTTTGATTTATATACGAAGGGGAGACATCAGTTTTATTTTTCAAAATAAAGTAATACTAGGTACTTCATTTTCTTTTTATTAATTTCTAAAGTTTTATTGTCCGTAAAAGTCCGCGGGCCAGTTATGATAAACTTCGTCTATTGTTATCGTGTGGCAGTCGACATGTGTTAAATGTACACGCATGTGTCAGTATCCTTGAAGAAGATAGATTTTTATAAAATTGATTTGATATCCGAAACGAGATACGCGTAGGTTGTATCACGCAGTATCTTTCTGAAATACAGTCCTAAAAATAACTCTTAATGTTCCTCTCGTGCGCGGGACATCAATCAGTAGTTAGTTGATGGCTAATGGTAATGGAAATGAATGAGGCAAACGGCGCGCGTGAAAATACGAGACCGCTGCGATTGCAGACATAAGACACGCGCTCAGTCTATCTTCGGGTTTCCTCTTCGTTCCGTGACATCCGCTCGTCGCGGATTCGATGCATCGTTACGCATCGCAAAATGGTCAATGCCGCAAATCGACGTTTATCGATTCAAATTTAATTACGGCCGCCATCCTCATCGACACCCTCTCTGGCACCGGTCAATTCAAAATTTCCACTCCTCTTTCTCCCATCTTTCATGGAAATGGAAGAAATGAAAAAAATAACACATACACACAGAAAATGTAAAACGCAACTTTTATGTAAAATATTTTCCAGAATGGGATGGTTTCTTTTTAAATATTTGATACGTACAGTATAGATTTTAGATTTTCAGACCTAACAAAAATGTTGAACAGAGACGTAGTTCTTAGCATGTTTTAGCACGTTTTATCACCTGTTAAATCTATAATTTGTTTTACCGTTCACAAAGAAGAAGAATTTATTCATTCCAGAAGAAGTTCGAATTACTTATTCAATGGGAAATGTAGAATAATTGTACAGAGTAATAACGAAACAATCAGAGGAGGAATTAAAAGCATCGAACACGTATCTCCGTTACAACTTGATAAGTAATTCTCGGGTGCAAATAGGTTTGTTGCTCGCGACCATAAAATAGGAAATAACAGCGTTCAATCTATAATTTAACCCAATTACACGATAATGTAAAGCATGTTAATTGCAGGAAGCACGAAAGAAAGAAACGCCCCCGTGGAGGAAAGTGTTTCGCGATGCTGTTCACCCTCTGCGATTTCCAAGCCGCGAAAATTCTCACGGGAAATTGGCGGCGACCTGTGAAAATGCTCTGCACCGTGTTCGCCATAATTTGCTCATTGCGAAACCAGCCGAGTGGAAAACAGACGTAGTGCTCTCCGTAAAGGACACGCCGGTGATCCTTTATGAACGTTTCACGCGAAACAGAGCCCGACTGGATCTCGTTTCCCCAGGAAACGCTGTCGGCGACGAGCCGCGATTATGGCAACGGCGGTGGACGATCCCGACCGGCAGGAAACCGCGTCTTAGTTTTGCTCTCGGAGTTCAGAAATCACGCATTTCCTCTCTGCCATTCTCACCATTGTTCGCGAAGCGAGAGACCTTTCCTGACCGCAATTGTTTTCGTTGTTTAAACGCTGATCGATTCGGCATTCTTTGCACTTTCTGCATAATTTCCCATCTGGACTACGGTTCACATTTATATATTTAACCCTTTGCACTCGGAGCTATTTTAACTCGAAAATCAAACATTTCTTCCGGCCTAGAATAATTTCATTCTATATGATTTTTGTCATTTTATGGATATGAAATGGATACAATACCTCATACTAATAATGTAAACAATATTTTAAATAATGGTACAGCAATTTTTAGTGGCGCCTCTCAGAATCACCACTCGAGTGCTAAGGGTTAAAGGACGATTAAAACCAACGACCCTTTTATTTTTCGCTCATCACTCTGCTGTGTACTTAATTGCAAATATATTATTCTGGTCACACTGTGTGTTAAGTTGCTTTCATATTATTTTTTAAATTTTCTATTTCTCTATTGCCTCAGAATATTCTAAAATATATGTTTAAAAATATGTATGTGTATACTCATCATATACATATTAACCTCTTAGCGCACTCGTCCTAGTTAAGTAGGGTTTAAGAAAACGATTTTTTCCGCGCGTCCGAGTTAACTCGTGAGACCTGCAGTTTTGGTTATCTATATCTCTCACCCAAAAAAAGTTGACACCGGTGATTCCCAGCTTTTTCGTCAATTACCTTAATCTTACCCTAATCTTTTTGTGTTCTTTTTTTCAAGATTTGTTAATGTTCTGTTGTATTCTAAGAAAATAGAGAATAAAGAAATTGGTGGAAAAACGACCGCTTTCGAATTTTTAATTGGTGCGTTAAGGGGTTAAGCAACGAAGTCCAACAGAAGCAATGCGGTCAATTAGCAATGCGAACACACCACGCATTGAAGTCTCCGAAGTGAGACACGCATCATTATTACTACGAGAAGAAATTTGATGCAGATGTTACAGTAATATTCTCGAGAATATTTGTATTAACTTCTTCCCAACAATTTTTCTCTTATACGATATTACTCTAGAATTACACAGTGCAATTTAACAAAAAATATTATACAAAATTATTATAGTAGTGTTTCGGTCTTGAATAACTCCAAAGTTTATTTTACTCGAAGCTGATACTCTTCGTTATTCGTTAATATTCTGAATATTATTTTTATTTATTGGAAGAATAATTACTATTCTGGATCTTTGTGGAAAATATTTGAATTTGTCAAAACCTGCAATCACCAGAAATTGAGGAATTAAATGACGATTCCGTTACGTTGGGTCAAAATAGATTCAGATCCCGCTGTTGTATGCGCTCAAATAATTCGTTCGACGGTTACATTCACCAGCTTGATCGAATATTTTCTGGCAGGGGTAGTGCAAGTCACACGGATAATTCAGCGAAGCGAAAGAAGCACGGTGCTAACGAACGACGCTGAATTTAGCCGAAGCTTCGGTTTGCTCAGCAATTAGGCTAGCCGACAGGGATTCTCGGATGGACAGACGCTCGTGTCCTGGGCGTTGCTTGAATATTTCTTTTCTGTTGATTCGCGTTTTCGTAGGCGAAGCGAAAGGGAGGTGGAAAAATGTCGTTTCGAGAAGCGGCGTGCCGCAGGTTCAACGTCCGCGAATTTTTCACGTCTCGAGACGCGTCCGAAGACGGCGAAGACCGAAGTGGCCATGAAGATAGACTTCGCGGAAGCGACCGTCGTCCGTCGTCGTGAATTTTCTTTATTTGCCGTGAAGTTGTCACTGGATTTTCCACCTCGGAACGAACGCGTCGGACGGCTTTCATGGTTCTTTCGTTTCTTTCTACCCCGGACACTTCAAATGCTTTTACGGACGAACACCCGACTTCGAACGCTCTTCAGGATCCCTGGAGAATCAGTCGATCCATGAAGATTCAATTGAAGTCAAGCTTGAACTCTCCATACGCGAAGTCCGCTATGCCGATGAACCTGTCGGCTGAGAGAACCGCAAACGCGGAAGCATTCTAGAAATATTCAATAATTCATGGTACATACATTTATTAGGTCGTTCGGAAAGTAATTTCGCTTTTCGTGTAGAGATGACATTGCTTCCGTTTGTTCGTTAAGTCGTGAAAAGTTATATAACTCAATTTTTGGCTAATGAGAAACCGAAATTCTACGAGAATGTGATCTTTAACCTTCTATTGCATTCCGTTCCCAATTGAGGACTTAAATTTCGAATGTTCTATAGTAAATTAAGAGACAATACTGAAGACTCTGAGCATGCTGGTTCCAAGTGGGAACATTGCGCTTATGAATAAAACCGCATATGTATAAAGTTCCCGTACAATAAGTCATAAAATGCAATAAATAACATTTTCTAATAAAATTTTATTTTTATAGACTAACAGCCATATATAATTTTTTTCAACACGTCATAAAAATTCATGCAATAGAGAGTTAGTTGCCTGAAAAATCGCAAAAGATCATAGAACAAAATGTCATACGACTTATTACACGGTAAATTGCTAACTCACTACATGATAAAAAAATTGGCTTTCATTTTCCCTTGAGAAAAGCGAAATTACTTTCCGAACGACCTAATAATCTAATCTATATCTAATAATAAACCGTCTGTGTTTGTGGTAACTTGAATTTTTCATTTGTGCGCACAATTTGTCTTTAACTGGCCTGCGTTATAATTTACGCTTTCGCAAGAACAGGTAATGATGAACATTGTTGTTAAATATCTCGTTTAAAAAGAAAAGAATTCCTGCTCGATCGAAATCCTCCGAGCCAACCCCCGGGCTATAGTATCTAAGCTGTAATCCAATCCTATCTGCCGATCGAGGAGTACTGTTACCAAAAACGTGTAAGATCATCATCCCATAGATCACAGCCGGCGATCGGACAGGACGATCCTCGTGGAACCATTTCGTCATCTCTCGGATCGTTCGATCGACTATGCAGATCAGAGCCGCTAAAAAGCTGGAAGATCGTCTATCTACGATCTCGTAATGATCGCAGTATACCGTTATCCTCGGTCAAGGTTCCCGGCGAGATCGAATTGGAAATACATCTGGTTTGCTGCGGCGAATGATATTCTACTATACAAGGTGTACCGAAAAAGTTGCGGAATTCTTCCGAAGGTTGCGTAAACTTGCGAGGGCCAGAGTGCAGTAGCAATAATTTTATCCTGTTGCAATAAGTTAGGGTATGCCTTTCTAAACGGAGAGATTTACTTCGTTTGTGGCGGTTGCTCGTTTCAAGGTTATCGGAGGTCGCATAAATAAACGAAGATTCGAAGGAGAAACTTATTTTTAGCGAACGCGTTTTTAAGTGCGACGGACATTTTTAATTACGTTAAAAGTAGCGTAAATGGGCACGAAAACATGTTAGCAAATAAGTGAAGGGTTCTCGGAAGTCGAAGATTGTGCTGACCTTGAAGGAGTTAGTGCTACCGGTTGTCAAACTTGTCTTCGAAACGACTATCGCAGACACGTAAACAAAAGTTAGCATTTATCTCTAGAATGTTAGGGGATCGAAATAGAATTGCAAAAGGTTGAATTTGATTTGCAAAAGGGTGAATTTAGAGTGCAAAAGGGTGAATTTGGAGTGCAAAGTCTATAACAAAGTTTTTAAGAAATTTTAATCAAGCGGAAATATTCTGTCACCCTGTATACATTTCGTGCTCTTTCCCCTCCTTTGGATCGGCGCCAATAAACAATGATTTAGGAACTCTCCGCGACGTGATTATCGATGGGTTTCTCAAGGATGCTAATTGCAGACTCCGCTTCTGGGAATCGAAGATCGAGAATCACGATACAAATTCGTTGGGATATACATATATGTAGATGTTACGCGCTAATTACTGGGATCAAGGAACTTTTTGATTAATCTCCTCTGCCCGCGATATATCATGGTTTGTGTACCTCGGTATATGGGAACCATTTAAATTTCAAAGAAAATTTACACGCCGTTCATCTCTATTACACGTTTACTGCGTTGCACCTTTGACTTGTGCGAAGTTGTAAAATGTACAATTTGTTAGACAAATAGACAAACAGCTTGCTAGACAAATTTTCACACGCGAAGAAAAATTTACGATCTGTTTGCAAGGTATATCCTCAAACACAAAGAAAAGCCTACAATTGTTAAAAAATATGTTCAAATTCCAAGGAAAACCTGCAATTATACGACTAATTTTCACACTCGAAGAAAAACGTACAGTTGTTTATAAGTCATCACGTCGGTCATGAACGACACAATTTTTTTTTTAAAGAAAATGATGAAAATGCATACGTTGATTTTGCATATTTGATGCGATGACGAATAAGCATCTTATTAGTTACGATATACCAAGATAAGTAATAACTAGACTGCGGATCTTTATGCAAAATAAGAAATGTTTGCATTGATTGCAAGACACAGGAGCCAAATTAAAAGTTCATTCTTCTTTTAATTATCTTATTAAGGTGAAACTCATACACTGGCCGCCTTAAATCTTTTTAATATTTCCTCCGTTTTAAATTGTACGTGATCGTTTTGTCATAAATGCACAAAATCCGCAGTCTAGTAATAACAAATGGTGCTAACGCCGTCTCTACACGAAAATCGAAATTACATTCCGAACGATCTAATATTTTTACGTACTTTAAATCTCATTTGGAAAGAAAATACCGCAGTAAAACGTACACCCACTATGATTTCTATAAATTCGAATACAAGAAATGCAGAATCAAGTTGCACGTTGGTTGGTGGTGGCACAGTGATAAACAAATATGAATGGGTAACCGAAATCCGCAGTCGCAAGGTGCAACGTCCGGGGAAAAAAGGCGATGTATCACATGGAATCTGTCGGATAGAAGAAGGAATCGACTAGGCGAGGACAAAGAAATCCGCGTGTACGATCGCTTGCGAGGTCGCGGCACACGCTCGAGGGATACGAACGAGCGAATAGGTTGAGGGTCGCGAGTGGCCGTTGACCCCCAACAGCAGGTATATATACCTGCGCGCACCTAAGGCACCTGAGCCGCGAGAGCGTGGCTCTACGACCACCTAGGACAGACTAGAATCCACATTGGTAATAGCTTCTCTAGTCCGCCGACCTTCCCACTCGTAAAAACAAATATTTATGGACAGAACACACCGGGGAGACGCTCCGTTGCGAGTCGCGCATCAACGGGCCCCCTCTTCGACATCTTCTCTCTCTTTTTCTCTCTCTCTCTCTCTCGAAAGAGAGAGAGAGAGTTCAGCTCGGCGCTTATGGCCAAGGATTGTTAATTGGTCGCTGAACCGAGCCGCTCATTTTCGCACAGGCAAACCGCGCAACCCCCCTCAGCTGGAAAAGATCCTGACCCCTGCAATTTTTCTAATGTTTCATGCCCGAGCTACTACCTCCCGGTCCATTAACCCTTTGCACTCGGAGTTATTTTAGCTTGGAAACATTTCTTTCGACCTACAATATTTCCATTTTCTATAGTTTTGGAAATTGTATGGATGTGAAATCGGTATAATACGTTATACAATATTTAATAATATCAAGAATATTTTGAATAATGATACAGCAATTTTTTTAATGCCGCCTCGCCTTCTTTAGTGCCGGAATCGCCATTCGAGTGCTAAGGGTTAACATTCTTATGGGATCGAATCATGATTGTTACTCCGACGGCCGCTGTCACGGCCAGTTTAAAACTACCGGAATTATTAAAAAATGTTCATGTTGATACTGGATATTGCAAGTGATTCGAAGTCGGACATTTAATAAGTAGACAGCGGATTTTTATGTAAAATAAAAATGTTTTACCTGAATTGCAACAAAGGAATGGAGTGAAACAGGAATTTATTTTCTATCTCGATATGTTTAATATGTTGAAAATACTAGAATAGTGTTTGAAAATTCTTCTAATGTTTTTACCGTTTTAAAACACCTGCTCAATCTGTGTGTACTAATAAGATGTTAGAGAGAATGTCTTCCACAGAAATAATCTGTAAAAACAACACGACGAAAAATAATGATCTCACGTTAGTCTCGGTTTTATTTTCACGAACGGGATATACCGGTGATAATGAAATCATTAACGAGAGGTTCATAATAATAAACCATCCGCGTCCCATAAAGCGTAAATCTTCCATTTGTCGTATTCTTCTAAAGTCATTTACGAGTCGATTAGTGTTTTTTCTTTCTATTTTTCCATTACTATTCAATTATCGCCACCAACGGACGCCATCTTGAGCGGCTCAATGTCAAGAGAGGCTCGTACGTCTCGGCGTCGCCAACATTCCACCAGACATTTCCCTCGTTGCACTCGATAAGAGAAATTTCCGAGAAACGCAACGGAATTACCAATTATTAGCAGCGTTGATTTACCGATGATTGTCATTTAGTCGACGCCGACACCGAGACGTTCAGACAGTTTAATTGACGACATAAAATTACCTCGGGTCTTCCAGGGAATCTGCCTGGGAGCCTTGAGTGTCAGACCTCATTCTCGTCGAAACGATTTTTCTCGACGAAACAATTTTTCTCGTCGGTGGATCATCGTTCCCATCGCGATCGAACGGCGACGATGATCGATCATCGGAATCGGCGATTTCTCATTGGTTACGTCGTTCACCATTTGTTGCAGTACCCGGCTGGCGCGACCTGCGAACTTTTGCCAGACGACAGAGGAACCGATTATGCACCAGCTGGAACGCTTCCGCCGAATGCGGAAAAGATCTCGACACCGGCCAACGATCTACTAAGAAGATTGCTGCAGCCCGATCCTAGACTCAGGCTGAGGTCTCTTTTCACTCTGCAGAGGATCGCGTTCTTCATGGGCCATGATCTGCAGAGCTACATGAAGAAGAAGGTCAGTGGTCTGGCCAAAAGTCGATTAACTCTCCGAGTGCTGTGCCGGAGTAATTTTTGACCGGGAACATCCAAATTGTCATTTAAGTACTCAATTTGTGGCAATTAAACTAACTGAATAGCTGTTTCATTGAGGATATCGGAAAGACTAATGTGTCTACACGAGATATCATCAAAAATAAATTTTTAAAAATTAATAATTAGAGTTGTGAACGGTCCTAAGCATTGCCAATTACATAGCAATAAAAATCGTCCGAGGGTTAAAAAATTTTGTCTAAAGTATAAAATTTTTGCTTTCTGAGATAGATGAATATTATAGAAAATAATATTCAAATACTTTCTTTTTTATTTTATTCAGTCGTGAAGCGTTATGCTTGAAGGTGAACAGTTTTCGTAATATTGTTTCTCTCAACTAGCCTCCGAATTACTGTGTAATTTGTATACAACTAACGTTGCAATAGTTTTGTCCAACTTTTCGGGCCAGATACTCCACTGTGGCGATCGACAGTTTCTCTCTATACTGTTGCATGATGATTAGCAGACTGATTTGATGCATTAATCAGAAAACTGAATAGGTGAAATACAAAACTGTGAACACTTTCAAAGGAGTTTAAGGATGTTGTTTATGAATTATCGAAAGCAGGAATACGATTTCACTGAACTCTTGTTCCCCACAATTGACTTGGAAAGTTTTTATTTTGCATAAAGATCTACGATCTGACGATTAGATCTTTATGGAAAATAAAAATTTTCTATCCGATTTGCAGCCAACTGGGGTGAAATAGAAATTGATTTTCTTTCTTGATATGTTCAATAGGTCGAAAATAATATAACAGTGCTTTTAAATTCTTCTAATGTTTTCACTGTGACGAATTACGTCTACTCATTTTTGTTACAAATGCATAAAATCCGCTGTCTACTAATTAGACTACAGATTTCCGGGAGGGAAAGAAAGTTTGTGTTTACTGCCTGCTTACATTTACTTTTGATGCTGAAATATTTAACGAATCATATCTGGATTACAGGAGTCGCCGTTCCGACTGCTAGGACGAAGGATCCAGACGGATCAAGAAAGGATGATCAAGGAATTCTCGAGCTTCGACACATCCCTCGGAGACGACATCTCTCGCGCTGGCGATCGATGATCTCACACTGAGTCTTTCAATTTTGCTGTTCCAGCTGCAATGTATCAATCGATGTAATTACCAATCAATGGACTGAAAGCAAGCAGCAATTTGCTCGGGAACTTCGTCCCCAAACTACGTCAATGCCATCCATTAGTTTTGTACAAGAGTCTCTTATATTTTGCATAAGTGTAGGAAATCTAATTTTTATGAGTCTTTGGATTTTTCTTCTCGTCGCCCGAACATGTTTTCAACAGAATAATGTTGCGATTCCAGCAGCTTTCGATGTGCACGGGAAAAATCGTGAAGCTTTTGTTCGTTAGCAAAAGCGAGTCTATGTATTCTGTTATGAACAACAATATATTGTGAGCAATCTAAATTGTTATCGTTTTGGAGATCCATTCCTCTCCTCTTCGTCAAGTTCTCCACCATTCTATCTGAATATCCACGGAGAAGTGTTAATCGTTCCTACAGAGTGATTCACTTGTATCGTTCACCTGTGATGTAATTGAGGCAAGGAAATTTTATAGGTTCTTTACAAGGAGTTTCTTTAGCGTCTGTAAAAATATGTGGGTGAGATGTTCACAGGGTGCTTCATCTTAAGCATATCATGTACTAATAAATTTGCATTCCATATTTCTTTAACGATCAAGATACTATACTAATAATGTTAGGAACTATCCACAAATATTCGAAACATAATTATTAACAATAAATTATCTGAATATTAAACGAGAATGGAGTTCTATATATCACTATGTCAATAATTGAAACACCCTGTAGTCAAGGAATAATGACAGAAAACGCTCACACGCTTTCGGGGCGGTGTGGTTTCTCAGTTTACAAAAGTTTTAATTTCTTTAAGAATAGTTAACAGTATTTTTGTTACAGTATTTCATCGATAATACAATAAATTGCGATAAATCGTAGTGCGTACAAACTAACAACAAAAAAGAAAAATAGGAGAAAAGAAAACAGAACGGATCTGGATCGAATAAAACGCAGCCGTGTTTTTTTTTCTGGTTTTTTGTCCGGTTTTTCGCCTCTGTATCATTTTTCTGTCTTTCTTTCGTTCGTTCATTCTCTCATGCTCCCCTCGCCTTGATAGATCAACGCGGACGTACACACGACAACGCGGTGTTTTCCGCGGCTCTGTTTTTCCCCCGTGTCGCGTCGGTCCGGTATGCCTCGTCTTTCGTTTCGTTAATTTTTCGCGCGTCTCGATTTCTCCTTTCTCCTTTCTCGCTATTTTCATCACCATCGATCGCGGATCAGTGTTAGCTGCTAGCGCGATCAATCGAAGTGTGTGTGTGTGTTTCTTCTTCTTCTTCGTTTTTTTTCTCATGGTATAATAATAATTATATATATATACATTATTATTCTTACACTTAAAGAGGGTCTCCCGATCTCTCGATAATATAATACAACGCATTTCTCCGAGTTCACGTAAACCGAGCGACGCGTCTCCGATCGATCGCTGCTCGATCACCTCTGGATCCCCCCTCCCCCAATCTAATAAAACATTTCAATTTTTTAGTTAAAATTCGCGCGAATATTTCCCAAGAACAACACAATAAATAAGTATCGGCCGAGCACATGGTCCCGATCACTGTCGCACATTATTCCCGGCAAATATGGCCGCGAATCCGTCGACAGTTCATCTACCGGAAGCGCGTCAATGAGTATACTGTATTCGAAAGCAGCTTAATAATTTTAGTTTAAATAATAATGCCAAATGAAGTAATTACATCATGTTTGCCGCAGATGTTTGCTCCTTCGTGATTATAATCGTTACATCCTTGGTCCTTACAATTATAGATTGCGGATTTCTATGGAAAACAAAAACTTTCTATATCGGTCATAAGTAGACAGCGGATTTTATCGCATTTATTAGAAAAACAAGTATTAAGATAGTAAAAATATTCGAAGAATTTTTAATAATACTGTTATATTATTTTCAACCCATCAAACATATTAAGAAAGAAGGATAAATTTCTATTTCACTCGAGATTGTTG
The DNA here is from genome assembly GCA_028455795.1 of Lasioglossum marginatum. Lineage (NCBI taxonomy): Eukaryota > Metazoa > Arthropoda > Insecta > Hymenoptera > Halictidae > Lasioglossum > Lasioglossum marginatum. Next base: position 4,077,664 of record CM052264.1, on the reverse strand, counting down.
CAATTTAGCTAGAAATCTTTTATTCTGCACAAAGATCCGCTGTCTAGCCGTAAGAAATGGGAAACAGAGGACAATGTAACTCTTCTTTTAACAATTTCAGTGAATCGAAAATAATTTAAATTGTAGATAAACTGTCGACAGTAGAGAACGAGCATAAGAATGCCTCGCGTATCGAAGAATTAGAAATCCGTGTGAATAATGCACTTGATAAAAAAAGGTTCCCCGAACAAAATATACAGAATAACAAGTATGGAATTCAAATTCGGAGAAAAATTGGAGGACATCAGCGATCGTTCGCGAATCGCGTCGTCGTCCCCTAAATTCGCCATCCGTGATCTCGGCGATCTCGACGGCCGACGATGCTCTCGCCGTCGATCGGCGACCGAGCCGGGTGTGCTTCGATTTCGTTTACAAAACAGAACGAAATTTCGTTATTACGTCTAATCTTCACTGTATCCGCTCCGCGAACCGCGGAGCTGTTTTGGTAAAAATCGGTCGGGCTGGCCGCAGCCATCGGTTTCGCGAATTTCCTCACTTCTTTCACACGTTCTCTTCCCACTTTGCTGACAACGAATGCTTCAAATCGACACCCACAAAAAAACGCACATCAAGTTAGTAAAGCCGCGAAACCGACAGCTGAAAAGCTCGACCAGCTGCTTCTGTTTAGCGACAAACAGATCACTAACTCGCGAGTTCGTCGCGTTTTCTTTTATCTTTTGACACTCTCTCTCTTTCTCTCTCTCTCTCTCTCTCTCTCTCATTCGTTCATTCTCTCGTTCACTCTCGCTCTCGTTCTCTCAGCACTTGGCGCAGCCTTAAATTACATTGTTATCTTATTGTTTGTTACTGTCGTTATTGTTTATAATAGCGCTATCGTAAGATTATTATGATACAAGTAGAATCGTCCGTTTGCACGGCCAGCGACAATTTCTTTTTACAGCCTGACTTGTTGCTTCGTGGATACCTGCCGTTCGATAAGGCGCGTTCCGTGAAAACGTTCGCTCGATTTCGTTCGCGTTTTGTTGTAAAATTTTCGTCGCAAACGTTTTTGAACGTTCAACGGATTCCGAAGCGTTCATTCATCTCGTCGCAACTTTCGGAATTTAATGAAATTCTATAAACCTTCGAATTGTTCGCATTGAAACGATCGCTTTTCGCAAATAGATAAATAAAAGATTATCCAAAGAATATATAATAGACTAAATTGTAGGAGAAAGTAAATTTTTGAAAGTGATTCCACGCCGGTTACCTTTCCAATTTATTTTGATTTTAGTCGTCAGTCAATTTCCCTCGCGACGATACAAAAGTCGGCGAGAAACAGTGGAGCAAAATTCTAACATCGCGAATCATCGTTGCGCTCTCGTCGGCCGTTGAAATCACCAAAGCTATCCCTCCACAATTTCATATCATATTCGCCGGTATACTAATCTCGCTATCCATCGAAATCTGCGCGCAAGACAACCCATCACGCAATACTCCCTTGGAAACCTTCGAATTTCCATCTTTATCCTATAAAATTAGCAGAGATACAGTTATTTCCAAAGCCAGATACATTTTCGTCGTGTCTTCAGCGTCGTCGGATTGACAATATCGATAATTATTCTTTTAATTAATTTACTATATACAGATTGCACGTGTTTCGTAGTCAGACGAATAAAACTATCAACAAACCACAATAGTGACTTGCATGAAGCGATGCAACTTGCACTGTTCCTCCGAAAGCAATCTTCCCAAAGAAATTTACGGAACGAAGGAGAACAGTTCGAATAACGACCGAAGAAGGTAAAAACGATTTTCCTCAATTTAATTTTCTTGCGTTTCGTAAAATATTGTAATCACGAGGTCTGACACCGAAACAAGTACTGGCAGCTAGAATAAATTCCGCGATCGGACTTGCGCTTCCCACGAACATTTTCAGCTTTGTTGAAGTACGACAGAGGATAATCGCGACACCCGCGCCCTAATTAAATAATTAATAGCCGCATAGGTAGCATCTGTTAGCCACATAAAGCTCCCGGCTCGTTTTGGTGATTTCTTTAGCACAGCGATCACGCGCGCTTCCCTCGTGACATTACTTGTGAAATATAGTTTGTCTCCGCGAAACCGAATCCCAAATAAACCTAATTGCGGCAGCATCAGGTTCGAATAATTGTTCGAACATCCACGGAACGCGAGTATCGAGCCAGCAGAATGCGAAACGGTTCGAGAACGAATCGGAACTGCCCGAGGTAAGATCGTTCGGAATCGGTAAGAATTTTGATTAGATCCTTGTCCCTATCTGTCACATTTTTCCCTAGAATACATTTCTGATTCGCTCGAAATGCTGGTATCCTCGAAATCTCGGCGTGCGATCAGCACCGCCGTTCATTTCAACGCGCCCACGCACAATCCGACAATTGCCCAGTAAATCCCGGTCAATTGTTCTCTGGTTTCGCGTGTCAACTTCCCCTTCGTCTTCGTTCTCATCGATTTGTACACAAAATACCAACTATCTGTGCTGGAAAACGCACATACTGTTTGTACGCCTCAATGTAATATTTATATATAATATATATATAATATGTATACTGCTATATATATTATATATAACATATCTATTATGTATATATGTATAATATTTATATATGTATACGATGTGTCGTTTCTTTTTCCTCCCTCCGCTTTCTCTCTCTCTCACTCTCGCAGCGCTTTTTATTTTTTCGTTTACCTATTTAATTTCAATATTTATAAGCATCCTGTAGAATCGTGTCGCACGCGTGGATCGCTGCTTAAGGTTCCAGTGAATCACGCTTGGTCACCTCGAAAAGAAATATTTACAGTTGCAAGTTCATTTCTCTCTCTCTCGTCTCGCGCCAAAAAATGGCGGATCGCATGGAAAGCAAGGAAAGATCAAGAGAGAAGAAACACCGTGGGGGAGACGCCGTCTCGCCACGATTCACTTCTCTCTTGTCAACGTTTTTGTTCTACCCTTTTCTTTTCCGCTCGTTCGTGCTCATCTAAAATATTTCTTCTCCGTGGATTCTTTCATGCAACCCTCATTAGGAGGACGACGCTCGCGTTACACAGTCGTTCGGTTTTACATGCAGAGCAGTCCCGGAGAAAATCGGTTACAATTGTTCGTTCGACTACACGGTAGCCACGGCGCTCGACCTACGGAACGAGAGAGACGCTCCAAACCCCCTTACCGTCGCGCTCTCTTAACCCTTGTCGCGCGCGTCCACGCTCGACGGTCGTCGACTGACGAATAAACAATTTTTTTCCTATTTACAGTGTACATGATCGCTGCCTAGAACTCGGCGGAGTAAAAATGCTTGTTTGCGCGCTCGATAGCAGACCGCGGATCTCTCTGAAAGATCTCTTCTTTTTTTGACTTTTCTTGGAATTTTCGTTTCACCCTCTAACGACACTTTTTTTTTTGTTTAAACTATATGGTAGGGTGTAACCTCGCGATTAGAATTGCATTATCTCGATTATTAGATGAGGGGTCGAAATTTGATTGCGTTTTTCGTTGCAGGTATTTTGTTTATTATATCCTTAACATCCATACAGCGCCTCGCGTTCTTTGACCAAATAATATAATATATAAAATTCCGAAAATTTCTATTAAAATCAACGCACACTCATTGGACAATAATACGAAACTAGTGTAACGAGGATAAACGATATCAGGAATTAAATAACAATTTTAAAACGTCAACGATGTCAATCTATAAATGCAGAAAATTCACTCATGCGGCGAGAGTTTCATTCAGCGTGGAACTCGATGGAATCATTCATCGAATCTTCATTCTTATTTATTATAGAAAAGAGTCACGCTCGCCCAAAAGATCCGCAGTCCGCCTACGAATCTTACATGTATGTTTCTTCTTTTCTGATTGGCTTTAGATATCGAACAGCTGAGTTCGCCGGCGAGTTGCGAGAGCGATCGATCATCCGATCCTCTCGCAGCATTGGACGCTCGTTAAAACTAGACACTACCTACTTAGAAGGAGAACCGATCTCGCGAAGATTTCGCAGCAAGTTTTCCACCAAAAAAAAAAAAAAGAAAACACCTCACTTTCGGTTTCGTGATGGAAAGCTTGTCTTCTCCGTTCCTGTTTTGCTTTTCTTTTGACTTTCTTCGAAATGGAAGGAGTCGACGATCGAATTCTCAATCCTCCGTGGTCGACGAGCCACACGCAATAATTGATTTAGCAATTCTCGAAAAACGTTTAGAAATTATTGTAAAATTTTCAAAAGAAAATAGAAAAGGTAGATCGATTTGTTACTAGACAACGGATCTTTATGTAAAAGTGACATGGAAATTAAAAGTATTCTTAAATTTGTCCAATGTTGTTAATGTTTTAAATTATACACCTACTCATTCTTTTGTTATAAATGCGTCAAATCCGCTGTCTATCACCGTAATGTAACAGTCTAAAACAATTGCCTCGGGATGTGTGGATTTCCGATCGATCGACGACTCCTCCGCGATCGAAACGAACGAGGATCGCGCATATCGCAGCTAGCGATTCGCGATAACAATAATAATAATAATCGCTAAAGGTACGGCGCTATGTATAGTCCTGTACAAAGTTTCGTGTAACTGCACGACGAAAGCATCTTTCGTCCCTTCTATTTCGCCGGTCAAATCTCTCTGAGTATTTCGCAAGATATATTCACAAGATGTGTCACACGAACGGTAAAGGGTTAAAATTCGCGAAGATCGTTTTACGTATACACACGGTGATGCCAGGTGACACTGATGATGAGCTAGCTTCGATGGCGAAAACGAGACGATGTGTTCTTTTTTACATTTCCAGGTGGAAGCTCGTCCGCGATCGCACGCGCGCATCATTTCGTCATCGTCTTCATCCTACGACCTAGCTAGTTTCAAGAGCGCGATGACTATACTAACTTCTCGGCAGTCTGTCACGAGCGAGCTACTCTCGGTGAGCGGAACGATCACGCGAAATGAAAATTCGCCTGTTTCCCCGTCTCTCGCCACGTATATTATTATTATTATTTTTTTTGGCTTTTTGATTCTCTCAGTCGTGACTCGTCGCGATTACGCGAACTATAACGATCCAAGAGTTACTGAAACCCTGAGAATCGCTCGCGATTTGCACCCCGCAGCCGCTAATTGGCCAATCGCCGGAACCGTTTCGCGCGATTCAGCATTGTCGCAGCCTGAACGCGCGTGCAATCGGAAACCCCTACAACCTTGCACGGTCGATAGCGGCTGAGAACGAGCCTTGAACACGAGCAGCGTGTATCTTAGTCAGCAACGAACTTGTCTCGCTAAAATCCGTTCGTCCCGATAAAATAATCTACAAATATTGTTAAGTGTACAAATGAATTCGTGACCGTTAATATACTTGTCGTTCTTTTACACACAAGCAAAACACATTTGAACATAAATCCCCACGAATTTCTATACATTCTACGGGTAATCGATCAGTTGAAGAAATTTGAATTCGAAACGAGGCGACAATTGATTAATCGCGAATTCGTTTGTACACATAATAGAAGAGACCCGCCGAGGACAGTCGATCGAATTAGTTTAGTTCCAAAGTCGGAAGAAGTCAGAATGATCACGAAACTGTCCCGACAAACCGCCCCCCGAGTCCTTGGACTCCTCCAGCTTCCGTTTTAGTCAATTTCGAAAAGGTAGAGTCGAGAAGCTGCGGCAGATCTTCCTCGGGATAATTTAGCTACTTCATCGGCCAAGGATTTCGGGGGGTTGCAGTGGAGAAATCGCGACACTTTTTTGTTCTTTTGCATCGGGTAAATGCGATAGCCGGTTAGGAAGTTAAACGCGAGTCCAGGATAAGAACCTGTTTCGGGAAAATCGCGTGTGCGTTGTGCGAACGAGCTTCCGCGATGACGAAAATCATCGGGTGGCAGAGCGGCTGGCCACCCTTATCACAATCTTGAAGCGACGTGGTTTTGGCGTCGTCAGCGTGGACGGCGGACGACGGTGGATCGGCGATGATGTACGGTGATTACGATGACGTCGGCGGCGAATGACAGCAACAGTGAAAAAAGAAAAAGCCCCACCGTGAATGTCGGCTCGGAGTACCGCGCGCTTTTGTTTGTTTCCTCGCAGGTTTCCTCGCATCATCCCCCGGAAGCAACGAGATACCCGACTTTTCATTTTTTTTTTCTTATCCAGCCTCGACGCGAGGCCACCACACTGCACCTTCACCTATACCCGCACCACACTGTAGCACCTCAACACATTGCAATTGTCATGGCCTATGGAACCTGCAACCGACGAATCATCTGCGATTAGTTAACGATCGATGCTGAGAGGGCAACGGGGCTTTTACCCTCGGCCAGCGATCGCTGCCGATCATTTTCACCTGTCATTTCCATATATCCTGCGCTTTTACAAGCGCTTCAACGTGTTTTCTGCGAATTTGTATGGGAAACAAAAACTCTCATACTTCGCTCGAGGAAAACAGAAATTTTTAACTTTTTCAAATATGAGCCGCTCACTTGACAAATCGATTAACCTGCCGGTCAGATGACCGATCTTACATTTTTAATTTTGTAGTTATTGAAATTATGACGTTGCTCACATGGAAAATGATTCGATAAATTTCTTTATCCAAGCACGTATTACAATAAAAATCGCACGAACTCTAAATAAATAGAGCCTTGTCATTTTTATCAGCTAAAATATTTTAATCGCTGTCAGTGCTCGGTAGTTTTAGTGTTAACTCCATAAAACAGAAAGTGGAGAAATGAAATAATATACATTGTTTTTCAAAATTCCCATTAAAATAAAAATTGAAATATACATTGTATAATGCATAAATACAGATGTAGCTTTCATATAAAGACATGTAGAATAGATAAGATAGACTAGCCTTGGTGTAATCGTTATTAATATCACAACTTTTGGGTGACTAAGGGAGTTAATCGATTTGACAAGTGAAAAAATAGTAATACCGATGAACGGCTCATATTGTATAATCCTGCAGATTTTAGAATATTAAATACAATTATAATATTAACCCTTTGCACTCGGTACTATTTTAACACGAAAACGAAAAATTTCTCCTGACCTAGAATATTTTCATTCTATACGATTTTTTTCATTTTATGCATATTAAACTGGTGCAATTTACTCATGCAATACTCAAATTTTTAGTAATTTATTTCATATCGAATAACGTAACAATTATTTTACATTACTGATACAGCAATATATTTAGTGGTGTCTCAGAGTCGCCACTCGAGTGCTAAGGGTTAAACGTAAATTGCATCATTGCACTTTCTGAAGTACATTTGGAACAATTAAAACGCGTTGAGAAACGAAATCAATTTTGTCGGGATAGTAGAACTTTTAAAAACCGAGGCTCGTACAAAAGTTCGCGGTGATGTCGCGCAGAAAAACACGCGATACTGCCTAGAGAAAAAAAAAGAGGGTATGATTGAATAATCGTTGTTCGATGACAGGTGAAACATGACCGCAGCAGTCGCTGATCGTGACACGCTGCTTCGAGCAATCGACGTTTGAGGGTTGAGGGTGCACGGGTGAACAGATTTCTAGACTTCGTGGGGCGTGTGACATTCATCGAGCGGAACAGATTTAACCCTTTGGGGACGGATCACGGACATTGTCATCGACACTGCTTTTGTTTGGACGGTATTCGAATGATTCTTCCAACGACTCGTTGCGTGAGAAAAAAAAGAAAAAGAATATTGTCATGGGGCTGAGAGGGATTCGTGAAACACAATTCGTTGGGTTGACAGAAACAGATAAAGGGTTGAATAGAAAGTACGAATAAGAAGAAAAGATATATAGACAAGAATAGAAAGGTAGAGAAAGAGGAATGCAGAAGATGCAAATGCACAAATAAACGAACCGAGAGAATCGATGGTGTTCGGAGCTAAACACTACCTAATTGTGTAAACGTATGTCGTACTTGGCTTCGTTACCAAATTTTGACGAACGTATTCCATATCTGAACCTAATCAGTTGTCAAATTGTAACGAGTATGTTCCGTTATGTGATTCTGATAAGGAAACTGTGGATTTTTATGCAAAGTAAAAATTGTCTGCGTTAACTTCAAGCTACAGAAAACGTTGGGTAAAGATACCAGTTACCGTGTCCCTTTTTATCGGACACAAAAAAAAATTTTTAGGAATTAATAAAAATAAGATGCGTGTGAATATTGTGAAGTATTTAGTATTACTTTATTTTGAAATATAAAATTGATGTTTCCCCTTCGTATATAAATCAAAAGTGTTACAATAATTTTCAAGATATAGAAAACATTAGTTAAAAATTCCCCGAGACAACGCAAATTTTTCGTTTCCTATTACAGACAATGCTAAGAAACTGTGATAGACCAGAGGATAATAAAACAATGATTTTATTGTGCTATGGCATAAAAAAAATTAATTAATCTATTATCACAAATTTCTTGTGTCCGGTAAATAGGACCAAAACTTCGTTAATATTTGTTTTGCTTTTTAACAAGATCGTCCGGAAAAATTTGACGATACAGAAGAAAGGTTGATAATCAATAGTTTATCACAAATCATGCAAAATGAATTACCAAGTCGTTACTAAATATTCGGTAACTGGGACCTTTACCGTATAAATATTCATTTTTCTTGTAAACGTAAAACGCAATTTGCGCTTGGGAACGTCGGATTTTCAAGAAGCTGAACAATTTCGTGTAAAATACTGCAGTCCGAGTTGTTCGAACGTTTTCTGCAGACACAACAAAAAGCAACATTTCTTTTGCACCCGATCGAACACACGTTTACGTGGGTTTGTTTGATCATTTCTCTCTCAACATCTCGTGTACAGTGTGCGCGTGTTCACATACCGTTTCGTGCACGAATTCTCGAGAAATATAGTGTGGAAGAATGGCGTTCGGTAGGGAGGAATATTTACACTAAACGTTCTGTAAGTGTGTGTGTGTGTGTGTGTGTTTGTGGTAAAGAAGTTCGTGTAAAAACAGAAAGTAGTATTAGATTCACGTTACATGTATACTCCGTGCGGCGGTGAGCCAGCTAATCGCCTACTTTCGTGGTGTCGAGGAGTGCTGTGGAGGAAAAGGTGGAGGGAACGGGGTACTCAACGGAGAGCTACGTGTAACTCGGTGAAAAAAAAAAAAACGAACGAGAAAGAAGCGAAGAAACGTTCTTCTAAACTCTCGACAATCTATGCCGGGGGAAGACTGGAATCTAGTTGTCATTGCGATACCTGCAGACGGAAACCATGTCTTCGTATTCGGTGTTCGAATGACACCGATTCATAGAAAACTGTAACATGTAATTGATGCAATCAAATCAATGAGAATTAACGTTCGTTTGTTGCTGCGTGTAACAAAGAAAAATGTTAACTGAATCTCTCTAGGGCAGAGTTCTCTGTGTGAACAATTAGAAACAACATTTGACTATCTCGGAGCGCTCCGTCCGCAGAGGGTTAATTAATCGACATCCTATCGACTTTAAATTGCATCTTCGTTCAAGGAAATCACTGTACTTTTTTAACGGTTTATCGCTGTTTATGACAATTTCTTTTTTCGTTTCTCTTGTCGGAGCAAAGAATTTTTCACGTTTCCAAGGATGGAGCCTCTCGGTCTTCGTAAGACTTCAAAGCGATTGTTGTTCACTGAACCAATGTTTAAGTAGAATCAACGCGAGTTTCAGATAGAAGAATCTTTCCAGGAAGAGTCAGAGGAGGTACGCACCTGGTGAGGTGTCGGCTGTCTTCATGAACGGCCATCTCCGAGCTCTTGAACTCGTTCAACTCCTTTCTAATGGCTGCCTTGTCCTTAGGTGTTAACCGTGTCCACGGTTTGTCCGCCCTTCTGTCGTAATCGTGGGCCTGCGTGACTTCGATGTAATCGTTGAACCTGATGATCTATTAAACCAACCAACATTCATCAGATCTTTCCTTTCGTCGAAACAATTTTTCTAACTAGTGAAAATAACTCTGCGGTGTAAGGTGACTGTCGAAAAATATCGCGACTTCACTGTATGCATATATTTTGTATCGCAGATCTCTCTGTTTCGCAATGCATGGAATTACCTTCTTTTCCTTGAGCTCTTCGACGGTCGGTCGAAAGCTGAGCTTCCGCAGCAGGTACCGCTTCTTCTCCTCTTTCTGTTTCTTCTCCTCAGCAGGACTTTGCTCTGCAAACGTGTCATCGTTCATTTGATTCGTCTCTTTTTTTCATCTCAATTAAATTAAAATACCCGCCTCTCAGAACGCAGACTGATTAGATTCGTCCTTCCTCTTTTTATCAGTGAAAACTTCTTTATATTAGGTCGGAGGGAAAATTCTGTCGTATTCTAAATAAGCAGGTAATGTTGCTCGTAAATCCAGATGGAAATTGTATATCATTGAATAATATTAAACATATATTTTTATAAATTGATTCAAATGTTTTCTTTAAAATACGACAGAACTCTCCCCCCCCCCCCCAACCTAATATTATAAAATAGACAACTTTTATTCTGCATAAACATTCGTAGCCTATCGATGAATTTTCAAGCGGAATGTATACCTGTAATTAAACTTCAAGAAGAAGATAATGTCCGTCCTATCGACAGTTCTTCGCTTATTTTCCTGATTTTTCTTTAATCAGTCTGTTTCTGGAGGGGATCGTATATGAAAACGAATCCGATTCGATCGAAGAAAATGGAGCTTACTTTTCAAGATATTCCGTTCTTCGAGTTCCTCCTGGGTTGGCCGCATGCTCAGCCGCCTGCAATGACAATGTCGCGCGAATCAGTGCAAGTCTATCGGTGCTAATCCGCTTTTCTTGGGCGAGGGCTTCGGCCGGTCAAGAAAGTTTGCCGATATCGGCGAGGAGACAAACAAGCAAATCGCGGTGGTCAACAGTTAGTCCTATGATCGACTATACCCTAATCAAATCACGTCTCGCATTCTCCTCGAGCAAATCATTTCTACCGTCAAGCTTGCAGACGTATTTGAAACAATCGTAAAAAGTTACAGTGGGTGTACAAAGTGTTCGTACACCTTTTAAAAACTTTTTCAAAATTGGACCAAACAGCTTGACTTTTTTTTCAGACGTTAGAAGGATTAGTTTACTAGCTAACGTCTAAAATAATTTTTTTTAATAATCCTGTCACTGGTGACAGAAATTAAGAGATAAAATTTGTTTAGACGATGTAGATCATTTTTATGTGATCTTGTGTGATGAGACAAAATGAGATGAAATTAATTTTTTTTTCAGATGATATACACTACTGTGCAAAAGAAAGGAGCACCCGGCCATATCAAATAAGAACACAGTAAGTTTTGAGGAAGTTCTGAGAATATGTGTTATTCCGGATTCTCTAATACTTCAAATGTAATAAATCAATCATTGTGCAATACAATTTCTACATAAAGATATTGTTTGTCATTAAATCTTATAATTATACTGGGTGCTTCTTTCTTTGGCACAGTAGTGTAGATCATTTTTATGCGATCGTGTGATGATTTTATCTCATCACGAAATGAGATGAAATCAAGAAATAAAATTTTTGCAGATATAGATCATTTTTATGCGATCACGCATCTTCAAATGAGATAAATGACGGCAGCAGGGCTGTCTCAAGGTAGCACTTTCGCACAAAGAGTGGAGGGCCCCGTTTTCTCGAGGAGAGAAAGTCTCTCGCGTTTCCAGCGAATTCTTAATTTTAGAAATCGCACGGCGTCCCGTGGCGGTGCTCGGCAATTCGCGCACAGGTAATTCGCCAGTCGACAATCGATATCTCGAGCAGTTCAGGCTCGCTTTTCTATGGGCGCCGTGCTATTCACGGCCGCGAGAGATACGCGAGGATTCCGCGTGTGTTTGAATACGCGCGATCAATAGACGGCTTCGTTTGAATAATGCCCGCACGATTTTCTCTTTATCGCTATTTTCCCCCGGATACGTTTCACGGATTTAATAAAACGCACAAGCCCTTTTTTACGCGAAAGATCCCGGTTTTTCCGACCGGGAATGAATGAGATAAATTTCAAACGATTTTTGTATCTCGTCCGGGGAGATTTATTCTGATTCGGTGTAAATAATTAGAGTGATTACTAGACTGTAGATTTTATGGATTCAGGACATAACGAGAAAAATACAAAACTGTGTATTTAAAATCTATATGTATATGTATATGAAAAATGTATATAAAATCTCTGTTTATTGCAATTGATGCAGACAATTTTCATCATGCACAAAAATCCACAGTCTAGTGATTCTACAATGAGATGAGTGAAGTAATATCGTTCTTAAAAGTCACATATTTATGAGTGGATATGTGTGGCTGAGAATGAGAAAGAAATATAATGAGTGAGAAGCAAAATGTATGATGTGGATTCGATTAAACGAGATAAAGAAATGAGTGTGTACGAGGAAACGTTTTGTTTGGCAGCCGTTTATTGAACATCGTTTGTATCACATCTAATTGATCTCATTGGTAATACCGTCCGGTGCTTGAACAATTTAGTATTTACGTTCTTGCAAATGACATTCCATAGAAATATGAACTGTTCGGAAGAATGTATGTAAATAAAAAATCTCTTACTAGACTGCGGATCTTTATGCAAAATAAAAATGTTCTGCATTTATTGCGGGAAGCAGGAAAAGAATAAAAATTGATTTCAACCCTTAATGGCTTCGTTACATTAAAAACAACGTTACAATATTCTCGTCTTCATTCAATCTTCAACGTTTCATATTTCACCCAACCAATTTCTTCGTAAATGCATAAAAACGCGCAGTCTGCTCATTACATTTAAGGGACTCCTTTTTCCAGGATTGCGAGGGTACCGGATTCGTGTTCTCATTTCCCGATAATAAAAAAATGGGGGTTTTCAGTAGTCAATAATGCTAGATAAAAGTTCGATCTAGGGCGCTATCGCCCTAAAAAATAATTTGCATTATTCGGCATTATTTTCATAGCTACATGCTGCCGAATAATGTAAATTACGCCTCGTAAAATAGGACTTTTGAGGGCGATAGCGACCTAGATCGATCTTTTATCTAGCGTTTTTGACTATTGAAGAACTCCATTTCTGTGTTATCGAGAAATGAGAACGCGAATCCCGCACCCTTGCAATCCTGGAAACGAATCTACCGCCTCGAGGCTTCAAAATAAATAAATGAACTTTCGAAATAAAGTCAAAAAACTCACAAAATAAAGTGTCGAACCTCGAATCTGAAAAATTCGAGATTCCTTGGGCAAAGCGAAATTCAAAGATAGGACTAACAAGTATATTTTCGGAGCAAGCAAACTCGCAGAAATGGTGTCCCATAAGGGTGTCGAGCCTCGAATCCAATTTCGGTCGCTAATAAGGATCAGCGTTTTCGGAAACTCGTTTTGTCCCTTTTGTTTAAGCCGAGAAACGCGGTCACCGTTTCCCCCCCTCGTCGAGGGGCAAAGAAACCCGAAGAAAGAAAGAAAGAATCTTTTCACCTGATGAGCTTGGCACCAATTGCCTCCTTCGTTTCCTGCCTCTCATTGTCCGTCTGCAGCTGAAGGATGTTTCTGTTGATGAGCTCCTGCCTGTCTGGCCTGAGGGCGAGCTTCAGCGACAGCGACTCCTTGCGCGCAATCTTTGCTGCCAACCGGCCTGCAATTTGAAAAACAATTAGCACCCTAATTGCGGCCGTTGATCGTGCACGCGGCCGTGCAATCGGAAACACTCTCGGCCAAGAACTTCTTCGCGGAACTTTTTCCTCGGAGTTCGGATCAAACGATTTCCATGCAAATTCGCGTTTCTCAAGATTAATCGATGGGAACGAGAGTCGACGGAAAGTTTGTTACTTCGTTAAACGATTCTACCGGACGAGAGAAATTTTATTAAATCTAGGTGTAACTTCTTCTGAAATTTTTCAAACTTGTTTTCAACACTAAACCTACCGAACTCTAAAAGCGATTAAAATTGTTTTAGCTTATAAAAATGACAACGCTCCATTTATTTGATGTATAAAATAAAAAATATAAAACCGGCCTTTGATCGGCCAGTGGTAGGTTTAGCGTTAAGTAGAAGATTTTTATTTGCGAATTCAGGGAACCACACGGAATGATTTATAGAAGAGTTTAATTTTAGTTTAACTTATGACTCCGAGTCACTACTAAAAATTGCTCTATAGCATTATTCAAAATATTGTTTAGATTATTAAATATGTTGGTATGTAATCAATAGACAGCGGATCTTTATGCAAAATAAAAATTTTATACCTGAATTGCAGCAAACTGAAGTGAGGTAGAAATTTATTTTCTTCGTTAACACGTTTAATAGGTGGAAAATAATATAACAGTATCTTTAAATTCTTCTAATGTTTTCACTGTTTTAAATTACGCCTTCTCATTTTTGTCATAAATGCATAAATTCCGCTGTCTAGTAATCAATTACTAAACATTTGAGTATTGTATGAGCTGTTACATCAATATCATACGATATAGAATGGAATTATTCTAGGCTGGAAGAAATGCTTAATTTTCGAGTTAAAATAATCCCGGCTACAAAGGGTTAATAACGGTTCAGCAAATTATAGCACGAGGTTTTCATTCGAACGTAAACATTTCACTCGTGCTCGACGTCACTTGATCCCGAATAGATCACAGTGCCACGAAATTGTGGATCCCTCGATCCTCTGTTTGATCCGGACTCGGTCTTCTAACAATAAACAAAATCCCCGCAAATTCCACCGATCGAGATTATCATTTTCGATGCTGGAAATATTTATTGCATCACTCTCAATTCTTAGTCGGACACGATAGTTCTTCGTTACTTAAGAAACGGTGGGTTTTCAGTAGAAGATCGTGAAGATTGTACACTTCAATCTTGCTGCGGCGTTTGATTAAACAACACAGTGTAAATAATGTCAAGAAGGAAGGAGCACATATATTCCTAACAAGTTTCTTCAATTTTCTCTGGTACGATATCATCTTTGAGGAGATAGACGCACGACTAGGTTTAAGAGTGTCGCACAGAGAATAGCGACGCAAAGAACAGAGGATTAATTTGAGCAACTTAGAGTTAGAGTGTTAGAAATGATAAAGTGCTAAAATATATGACGAAAGAATGCGACTTATTCAGGGCCTGCACACTACCATCGATAAATATTAAGATAATTCCTAGATATTCCAGAATATTTGTTTAATGCAGACTATATACAGAATTTGATGTTTAATGCTGCAATAGAAATCTTAGCATGAAATTCGATAGAACTCTTTCCATAAAATCAAATCTTATTTCTCTTGTTTAAGACAAACGACAAACAAAATTTCTCTGTTAAACTCTACAATATGAATCATACGGATTATTTGCAATGAAATTGCAATCTCCTAATGTCCTCTTTCCATAAAATTAAATTCTGTTTCTCTTTACTTAATTGCACATAATAGAAGCAGAGGCTTCACTAAAGCGATCAAGATTTGCTGTATCTAACGAAATCACTTGCACGATTCGACTGTGTCAAAGAGACGAAGCATCACTGGCACACCACTATTTAATAAAACACACATATGCTAAATAGACAGAGGGAATAATTAAATAGCACTTGCACGTACATTAGTACACATTTATGCTAATTAAATATTAACACTCGAGCTGGCGTCAAAGTGACTGGTCTCAGATACTTCATTTTGTAAACTTCTGGTAGGAATGTGTGGACAGTTTGCGATTTTTATTGGACAATTACTTTAATGTGACTATTTATCATTTTTATTGTACAGTTACTTGAATGCGACAATTCATGATTTCCATTCTACAATTACTTAAATGTGACACTTTTTGATTTTAGTTTTAGAATGATCGACTTCAATTTTAATATTATTGATTTTAATTGTACAATTACTAGCATCTTAAAATTTTTTATTTTAATTATACAATTACTAGTATTTTAAAATTATTGATATCGATTGTACAATTACTTAAATGTGACACTTTTTGATTTTAGTTTTAGAATGATCGACTTCAATTTTAATATTATTGATTTGAATTGTACAATTACTAGCATCTTAAAATCATTGATTTTAATTGTACAATTACTAGTATCTTAAAATTGTTGATTTCGATTGTACAATTACTAGTATGATCAAATTATTGATTTTAATTGTACAATTACTAGTGTCTTAAAATTATTGATATCGATTGTACAATTACTGGATAAATTATTCATATTTTAATTTCACAATTTCTTTAATACAACCTAACTTCATCGAGCACACACTGTACCAAAAATCACTGTTGCCGCGAGACACTCCCACCAAGAAAAAGAAACCAGCCGTTGCAGCATCGAATAACCGCAAGATGTTTGCAAGAGCAACAAGAAGAATGTCTTAATACAACTTAAGGAAAGTGTAGAAAGCAACGAACAAAGATTGTAGACGTCCTCGCAGGTGTTCATGACGACGGATCTATGGATCCTCGGTGGATCTGGTCGAACAGCGACTGGACGCCACCGGTTCTGGTCGACATATACGCGTCGAACCATCGACTGGTCGAACACTAAAGGCTATTATCGACGTGGCCACGCAATAATCTTTCGTTGAACGGTTTTATTCTATTTCGAGCGCGATTTACCGTCGACGACTGAGAAGCAGCTGATGCTGCGGCGCAGTGGCGGCTCGGCTTTGTACGGTTCGATCGAGGCGCAGGCGATCGACAGGGTCGACGCGGTCCAGATCGACAGCATGGTGGCATCGCTCTATCGTATTGCGACTAAAACTCCCCTAACTCTCTCCCGACACACCTAATCCACTCTCCACAATCAGAAATCCTTTCGGAGACGCGGAAGCTTCGAAAATTTCTTCAATCCTCGATCTTCCGATCGGAGATAAACATCGACGAGATGATTTTAACAGGCGAGCACCTCGCGACACTGCCGATACGAGATCTAGAAACTTTTGTTGTCGGTTTAGACCGCCGTGGGTGGGTTTTGCAAGCCGATTCGTCGATCACGCGTCGGATCGAGACGGTTCGCGGAAAACCGTGGCAAAACAACGGCCAGAAACGTACTGACTGAGCTACGCGCCAGCTATCTTCGGGGATTAATATAACCTTCGAGGCGTTTGCGTGATCGCGCCGATGTGTGCGTGCGAGAGCGCATCGCGCCGCGAGTATAATTAGTACGGTCCGCGAAAGCCGATTCCTAAGGTCTTTGGCAAATCGGCCGGTGATTTGCCGGAGCCTCCGACGATCCATTATGGAGTCTCGATCATTCTTCATGGGAGATGAAGAATAGATTCTTTGAAGATTTCGAAGCAATGGAAAATTTAGTCCAAGTATCATATAGCAGTCATGCTTTTCTAAGTAGTTATTATTGTATCGAGCTGTTAACTGTTTTCATTAATAGTCTATTGATCAGACCCTGCTAAAAACAACTTGACAATCATGTATTGTGGTGCATTCTGCAATACGTCATGATATATCTGACTGTTTTATACGATGACGTGGACGTGTTCATACAAACGAGATCGTTCTTATTTGTTTATTATTGTTCGGTCTCAAGCAGACCGAACGTGAGAATTAGACATGGTCGGCTGCAATAGCTCGAGACACTCGACGCGACGCGACGGGCCCAGAATTATTTGGTTGTGATCGGACACCACTTCCAGACCTCCGTGATCGAAACCCTCGACAGAGTGTTTCTTCTTATCTTAGCCAAACAAGCACTTGTAATTTCCCATATCTTTTGCAAGATCACACCTACCTTCGAGCTTCCTTAACCTTCGCAAGGTAATGTGGGAGTCCACAGCTTCAGATTTTCGAAAAGAATTTTTATATCAATAAAATTAAATCTGTTTGTTTACTTTTTATCCTGCGTTATACTTTATCCCAAATTTATTAAAAACAAGGCTATTTATGAAATTTATTTGTCGGGGTCTAAGAGACCCCACTTTGCTATTTATGTGTTATTAGACTTTACCTTGCGAGGGTTAATTTTTATGCGATCACAACAAAACCAGAACTGTTTTTCACGTATTGTTTAATAATAATTTTCGTTAAACGAATTATTTTTGACGTTGAACGTTGAAGAATACTCACTTTTCTCATCGTCGAAATCTTCCCTGTAAAGTACCTGTCCATCACCAGGATCCCCATCGACGTCCTCTCTTATCACATACGGCCTCGCATTTTCCTTGTTCTCCAAAGTGCACGGCAGGGTGAGGCCAAATCTGACCGGTCGACTACTGAAATGATCGTCGAAGAAAAATGTCAGACGTTACTGCGAGTCCTGTTGGTATAGTTGGATCGATGGGAGAATCGACTCGGGGTACCTTTCACTATATTCCGTAGAAAAATTCTTCCTACGTTTCATAGAACGAACGTAAGAAAAATTCTTTCGGTACCATCGGAATACTTTAGAACAACAAAATTCACCCGTATTAACCTTCATCAAATGACAATACTATATTTATATATAACTGTACTATTTGTACATAACTGGTTATATGGAACTTTACATCACTCCGACATAAATACATTTTTATTCAATGAAATAACTATCGGGTTGGAACGAAAGTTCGTAGCGTTTGTAGATTGAAAGCTAAAATTCAGATATTTATTCAATAACATATTTTCCATTCTGTTCTATTAATTTTTGCTACTTTTGAGGTAACTTCACGTATTATTGAATAAACATATGAATAAATATCTTAATTTTATTTTCGATTCTTAATTTGAAAACGGTACGAACTTTCTTTCCAACCCAATACTTTAATGCAAAATAGATGTTTGATAGTGTGGTCGACACCTTTGTTTATGCTTGAAACACTAAATTTAAAGTTTTCAGATTGTAAATACTAACCTGAGTTAGTTTACATATTAACTACTCGTTTCTGAATGACTGCGAGTTAAAGTTTTAAGAAAACAGTACATCTTTAAAACTGTTTGTGTAGTGAGCTACGATTGTTTATAATTTTTATTGTATTATCTAAAGTATCATAATGTATTGAAAAATAATGTACGGCAAAATAATCTCTACCTTGACATTCAAATTACATTAAATAAAAAAGAAAATGGAAGAGAAGATTTGTTTGCATAAGTATCTGTGAGATTTTATTGATTTTTAAAAGACAAGTATACAATACTTCAAAAGCTTCAACATATCACAGATATTCGTAGAAAATGTTTGGAAATGTTCCATTCGCCAACGTTTTATTTCCATTTTTTCGCATTTGCATCCCACACACAGAGAGAAGGTTAACAAACACGGAGAGTTCCCGATTTATGCAAATTCAGCAAACTATAGTTTTTCTGCGGGGTTCGCATTTTCAACCCTCTATAGTTCCGCGTAACTTTGAAGTCGCACACTGATGTCATCAATACTTTTCAATCCAATCGTATTTGTAGGAAAAATGTAACAAAGGTATCTTGTCCAGTTATGTCTCCTACATAAACGAGGAAGGACGTTGTCAATTATTCTTTCACACATCCGAGTGAATTCAATTTTTCCCCAAACTGCGAATTGCGTCTAAAGAACTTGCTGTTTTCAAGTTACATCAATATTTTCACAAAAATTGACAGTGGTGAAAGGGGGTAGTTACCCCCGACTCGATTCTCCAGGTCGATCCAACCGTAGCCAGTCGACGCTACGTGAACCAATGTTCTACTCTACCACGTTTCAAGTACGAGATGCATATGTAGGGGATGAAACAACGCCAGTGACAAAGAGAAAGAGAGAGAAAGAACGAGAGAGAGAGAGAGAGAGAGAAAGGGGTGGGTAAGGGGAACAAAGGGGTTGGAGAATGCACGGTGTGACGTTGATGAAGATAACAGAAGCAACTTGCGGGGCTCTGAAACGGACTCCGACGTCGTTCCGAATTGGGTTATCAACGACGTCGACGCAGATAACTGTTCCCTTCGCGACGTGAATCCTCTTCCCTCCCGCGTTTCTTTTTTCATCTTGTTTCACCCCCGCGTTCACAATTTGTTGGGGATCGCTTATACGCGCCCGGGAAAAAAACCCGTTTCCCTTATTTGTTCCAATTTTCGTTCCGGCGTGCGGAAATTCAAACGAACGTTAACGGATTCTTTCAGGCGGTGTTCTCGAGATCTACGGGCCTGTTCCGGGGTTAATTAATGCACAACGAAACGCGTTGTATTCGCGGTGTTTTCTCGTTAAACGGGCAAACTTTGTCGTCCAGCGCGTAGAGATGCATTTAACGATATGATTATCGACAATTCGATAATCGATAACTATTTTGTTTAGAATTCTCTGTCGGGCAAGCTTCGTTCTCGGTATAAATGTCAATATACAGGGACGATTCTGGGAACTGGAACAAGTTGCATACTTCTCTTTTTTAAATAAAAATAGAAAAAAATGATAAAGCAAAAGATTATACCCGCCAGGTGCAATTGCACCACATAAAAAATAAGGTCGTAGGAAGTTAGAAGTATTATGACATATGATCTTTTCCTCTATTATTTTTTTTTCTATTTTTACTTAAAAAGAGCGCAAAGTTTGTCAGTTTAACACTGAACCTACCACGAGGGATCAAATGATCCATTTTAGATTTTTTATTCGACAATTATCGAAACTGTAAAGGTGTTTTGATGGGAATTTATTGAATATATTTTTTGACTCCAGTATATATTATATATTATTTTTATAATACTATACACATTAGTCACTTTTTATGGTAGGTTTAGTGTTAATCATGAAACACCCTGTAGGTCGGAGAAAATTGTTTAAGGAAGAGTATCGAGGGATGAGGGTGTGTTCGAGGAACGTTTCTCGTCTCTAGAATGTCAAGGATTGAAACACACATAAGCGAGAGTAATCACAAACTGTAAAAGACCAAAACACAATAAACAGACACTGACAGAATACGTTGTACGAGAAAAGTAGAATACAGAAAGGGTTTACGAATAATTGCGGTGACGGAAAGGTTCAAAACACCTCGTGCAGAAATCGTAAAAGTACAAAAGGATAATAATTCGAGTATCGAGTGTTCGACAAATCTCGCATCACGAAAACTCGAAATTAAAGGTCTGTCCGTTTCGAACTTTTCGTTTTTACTACGTTTTTCCTTTTCTCCGGTTCTCCGAGCGGACGAGAGCTCGCGACGAAACGTGAATTAAATGATAGGGAAAGAAACGCGTCAGGATCCAGCTGACGTTTCTCTGGTATCTATGGCAGCCAGGACGAAGCCAGTTACGCCAGTGCGAAACTCGTTTCGTGCCGTGGACGAGGGTTCGAGAAACCTCGTTTTCGTCGATCGATGGTTCGAGGCTCTCGCGCGTGAAAGATCAATGGCACGTGTGAAGCGTAGGCGACAGTGTACAATGGCTTTCCCTACGGTTTTCTCATGCTTAAGGGCGCAAGTTCACCATGCTCACGGCTCTCGTCACGCTGACACACGGAAACTAGAAAAACGGATGGGTGACGGGTGGAGATGAATTAGCGGTCGAACATGTTCGGAGTCGGCAAAACTAATTGTCCATCGTTACGTTCCTCGCGAAAAGTTACTCGAGAAGTCTGACAGAGCTGGGTTAGATGTAAATTTGTTCGAAATTAAACATTAGCTATGTTATTAGTAAACTGCAGATCTTTACCCAAAATAAAAATATTCTGCATTGACTATGGGAAGCAGGAATAAAATAAAAATTGATTTCATTCCTTAATACCTTTTTTTACATTGAAAAGATCATAACAATATTCTTCGAATTTTCTGATTGTTCATTGTCTTATATTTCACCCAGCCGGGTTAGGTGTAAATTTGTTCGAAATTAGTTATTAGCTATGTTATTAGTAGACTGCGGATCTTTACCCAAAATAAAAATATTCTGCATTGACTGTGGGAAGCAGGAATAAAATAAAAATTGATATCATTCCTTAATACATTTTTTAAATTGAAAAGATGATAACAATATTCTTCGAATTTTCTGATTGTTCATTGTCTTATATTTCACCCAGCTGGGTTAGGTGTAAATTTGTTCAAAATTTAGTTATTATCTATGTTATTAGTAGACTGCGGATCTTTACCCAAAATAAAAATGTTCTGCATTGACTGTGGGAAGCAGGAATAAAATAAAAATTGATTTCATTCCTTAATACCTTTTTTTACATTGGAAAGACCATAACAATATTCTTATATTGTTCTGATTTTTCATTGTTTTACATTTCACACCCAGCCAATATCTTCATAAATGCATAAAAATCCGCAGTCTAGTTATTAGACAAAATTGTACAAAGTTTAGGTACAAATTTTACAAAATTTTCATGAAACTTCAGTTGAGAAAACCAAAATTTCTCAACTTTTTTCACACAATCCTGTAGATTTCGGTGAGAAAATACCGAAAATCCAAGTCTCAGTGTTAGGAATCCACTGGTTCGAAAGTAATCGTACAAACAAGAGTTTTTAGCAGTTGTTTGTTGCTCGAAAAGTACACGAACAATCGCGTGAGTCTCCGCAGCTGCTGCCAATCCCCTATTTTACTGCTACATGACCTCCCGTCTCTCGCTACACACATCGAACCCCGACGAAGTTCAAATTATAGCGAAAGTTGGAATTTCTCCTGAGAACACGCGAGTTTCCCGAACTTCGAGGCGTTCCTTGAAATAATCGAAACTTTTCGTTACAGAAACTGAAATATGTCCGAGCACGATTGGCCGCTGATCCATCCGTATATAATATTGTATAATAACAGAATAATAAAGGATTATTGGAAGGATAGAAAGAGAGAGAGACGTTGCCTCGTTCTCTGCGATCAACCGCCGTGGATGAATGACGAATATTTATAGAAATATATGTGGATGTATATGTATTATATATAATAATAATATACGTATACGTGTATATATACGTTAATATTATGCCGTGTCGGTTCGCGCATGCTTAGTTAGACCAATGTCCAATTACCATATTCTCATCCTAGGCCTCAACGGCCTTCTGGTTAAGCATAAGAAAAATACGATACTTTACTCCTGACTGATACATGATACGTGACGATAGTATACAGTAGACTGCCATACAACCCGACCAGAAACTTGTTCAAAAAGACTGTATATGTATTTGTATCGTATGTTGCAATAAATGTACAGTACATGTATGAAACATCGCGTAAGATAACTGTACACTTACTGCCACAGAAGATATAGATACACAGTAGGGTAAAGGTACAAGTTACCATATATTTTGTGTTATTTTGCATTATTTGTAATAATGAGATTTGTGATTGATTATCAACCTTTCTTCTGTATCGTCAAATTTTTCTGGACGATTTTGTTAAAAAGCAAAAGAAATATTAACGAAGTTTTGGTCCTATTTACCGGACACAAGAAATTTATGATAACAAATCAATTGATTAATTTTTTGATGCCGTAGCACAATAAAACCATTATTTTATTATCCTCTGGTATATCAGTTTCTTAGCATTTTTTGTAATTGAACGAAAAATTTTGTAACTAATGTTTTTTATATCTTAAACAAACATTATTGTAATACCTTTGATTTATATACGAAGAGGAAACATCCATTTTATTTGGAAAAATAAAATAATACTAGGTACTTTTCATGTTATTTTTATTAATTTGAGAAATTAAAAAGTTTGTTTTGTGTCCGATAAGCGGGTGAGGCACGGTAATCTTTACCCTAATTTTAAAGAATTTCTGCATCGCGTTATGTGAAAGTCTACCGTGCAAGGTTTTGCACGTGGAGCATCGTTCTCGATCTTTTCGATATCCGATCTAGATCGATCAGTTGCTCGTACGAGTCGAACCTTTCGTTCGATCGTACAGAGTGTTCTCTCTGGTGTTTCATGCGTTAGCAAGAAATTACTGTAAAACTACATCTGAACAGTTTTAACCAAATTTTTAAGAAACAGAACGACGTTATAGAATTTTAATACACACGATGAAACACGCTGTACAACCTCCGAAGCAAAATATCGAATAGTCCATTATTTAACCCTCGTGCACTGTTCGATAATTTTTCAAATCTAATATTAAAAAGACTGACTTCTCTTGTTGAGATACATCAATTAATTTAACATCAACAGTTTGCATCAGGGATCGAAAGAGTTATGGATAGACCGCGGATATTATGCGAAGTCAAAATTTTAATAGATCGAGAATAATATGTTGACATGATTCAATATTTGTTTAATCCTCCCGCTGTTACCATAAGTGCATAAAATCCGCAGTCCAGTGCGTAAAATCCGAGCTTTATAAATATGAAAATATAATTATTGCTATTACAGGGACAGATATTCTGTTTATCGATATTAACCCTTAGCACTCGAGTGGTGACTCTGAGGCGCCACTAGAAATTGCTGTACCATTATTTCAAATATTTATTGCTTTATTAAATTTGTATTCAATAAATTACTAAACGTATTTAACCTTCGCAAGGTAATGTGGGGTCTCAGAGACCCCAGCTTCAGATTTTTGAAAAGAATTTTTATATGGATAAAATTAAATATGTCTTTTTATTCCAAATTTATTAAAAACGAGGTTATTTATGAAATTCATTTTCATAAATAAGTCGGGGTTTAAGAGATCCCACTCTACTATTTATGTGTTATTAGACCTTACCTTGCGAGGGTGAATATTCTAATAAACTACTATGTCATTTCGATCCCTGTACTTTGTACACATTGCACGCCGGTTAACAAACCAGATCTTGTCCACAATCGAATACCAACGGTGATCCAATTAATCTCTCAAAATATAGACGTCCCAATTCCGCGAAGAGTGCACAGGGGTTGAAGCGGACTCGATTGAATTAGGGGCGCTCGTCGTGGGGATTAAACCGGAAGTGATGCAGCGACCGAGGTGAATAATGATCGTCGGGAGTTGCGAAAGAGAAAGAAAGAAAGAGAAATTGCGAGAATGGAGGGCGCGTGAAAAGAAATGGCGAGGTTAGAAGGTGAAGAACGATGTTCCAGACGAGTCGGCCGGCCTCCTCATGGTCCCGGGTACGTTTTCATTAAAGCCCGCGGTAATTAAACCGTTCGAGATCAGTCACCGGTTCTCCGGTTCCTTTCACCATTCGCCATTAGACCCGTCCGAGAAGCCGGGGGACGATTGAAAAAAAAAATAAGACAAACGAATCGTAAAATGGCGAATGATCTCTCTATCGGCTTCGAACCTTGAAGGGAGGCATTTTCGCGACGAATGTATCTTGTTTGACGACGAAGAAAAGACTCGTTGACGAGCAGTCGCGACAACTGACGAGGCTTCGAGAGATTTGTTTGGTTTGAGATCGGTCACCGAGTCTTTCGAGAATGGAGGAGATCATCGGGATTGAGTCGAGAATCATTCAATGGGGGCGGTGTTCCACTAACTTGAAGGAGGCGTGCAGCTCCTGACGAAGCGTCAACGGCCTGTTCTCTTGTGTCGGAGTGTTCTGCGGCGTTCCGGGCCCGCTTCCGGATCCTCTTTTCTTCAGCACGCTCTTCAGGGGCACCGCGTGAAACTTAGGCTCCTTCGCTGGGATCTCCTCGACCCGCGACGTGTCGATCGCTGGATCCGGCTGCGACATCCTGAACACGAACATGTTGTCCTCCTCCTCCACGTCGAAGTCCTCTTCGTCCTCTGAAATCAAGAGAAACGAGGTTCCATCAGCTTCTTCTCTTCGTTCTCATTCGTGGTAACAGAGACTCGACGAAATAAAGTTGTGATCATTACACAGTTCAACAAAATTATTAATGCATGAATGCACGCTGGTACTTTTGAAATAAAATAATTCTTTATTTCACGGCGCGGGAGGAAGCTCTTTACTAAACGAAATCTTAGCTTCGACTAACGCTGAGAGGAAAATCGTTGGAACCCCGAAAGGAAACCAAGGTCCCCTCGTATCTCCAGACTGTTTAGGTTAGGGCCTACAGTCCGGCTCTTGAAACATCAAATGGGATACTTCGAAATCTCTGTTTAGAAACGATTCCGAGATCGTTTCATCGATACTTCGTAACTTCTGTTTATTAATACGATTCTGAGATCGTTCATTCATTTTTGACAACGAACAATAAGTTCATTGTGCTGGTAACTTATTGATAATTCAACAAATCTTCACCTACAGTGATTCTCACGAAATGCAGGTACTCTGATTCACGACGACTAATTCCCGGTTGTACTGTTATGCCGCATCACCCTTCCCGATAAGATTCCAAATCAACATTATCTTCGCCCTTTTGCCCAAAGCTGACTCAAATGTTTGGCTGGTCTAGGAACGGCAGACTTACATGTCCGGTGACACATTTTAATGTAGACCAAAGGTCCTTATTGAGCGGGACTTACTTCCGAGTCGTCAGTTAGTTTGTAAGGATGTATACTTTCTGTAAAGCGCGATTTCTTGTGAACAATCTGTTGGTGTGGCCTACTCAATAAACTTCAAGTTATAAAGAAGAAAAAGGATTATTTCTCGAGGGAGCCGCATCCTTTCCTTCTTCACGGCATAATAGTACGACTACATGTATGGAGGCAATTGACGGGAGACTGTCAGAGTTAGCGACACAGCAATGGCATCCTGAGATCGGCTATTTGTTTCCAGCTTAATAGACTACGCGGAACACATATCATGAAACGCAATAGCTCGAACATAAAGAACGCCGTAGAATTCGCATGTAGAATGCATGGATTGTATTATTGTACGAGGAACATTTTACAGGATTACGTCCGCGGAATACGAAGGCTATATGTACGTATACCTTGGTGCGAATGTAGAACACGGAGAACGTATTTCGGACTAGCATCGTCGGATAGGAGAATTATATTGTAGTCTACGAGAGCAGAATGCAGGGATCATTATTGCAGTCTACGGCTGTAGAATATGAAGAGAACTAATACAATATACAGATGCGAGTCTCGTAACGTGAGCCATCTGAATAATTCCTGCTGGCTTGGGAAATGTTTTGAACGAAAGTTTCGTAGATAGAAATTCATTACATATACAGGGTGTACAAATGTCGTACTTCTTTGAAAGGGGCGATCCTTGATGTGATTCGATGTTACTTTTGCCTTTACGAAAATATTCTCCGAGGCTTTACGGAGTTTAACGAAATTAATTAACGAAAAACTAGGACCAATCATTACTAGGACCATCAAACAGAACCGTCCAGTGTAGTCTCGCTCTGATTGGTACTCGTTTTTATTAGGTTGGCAACTAAGTTCGCGACCTCCACATTTTCTCAAACACAGTCATTTATATATATCTTTTAACCACAAGTATTTTATATGAAATTAATCGCAAATTCAGAGCTTTCCAATGATATACAGTTCAAAAGGAATGATCACTGAATGAGGTTATAATGATACAATAAAAGAATTACGAACAAAAGGTTGCGAATTTAGTTGCCAGCCTAATAACTAGACAGTGGATCTTTATGCGAAATAAAAATTTTCCACCTGAATTGCAACGAACTGGAGTGAAGTGGAAGCTCCTGTTCTTTCTTAATATGTTTAATAGATTGAAAATAATGCTACAGCGTTTTTAAATTTTGCTAACGGTTTTACTTTTTTTAATTACACATAGGGTAAAGGGATCAGTTACCGTGCCCCAGCCGGGTATCAGACACGAAACAAACTTTTAGAAATTAATAAAGAAATACTCTGAGGTATCGAGGGAGTATTTTTAGGACATCCTTTTCGGTAGGTTCAGTGTTGAGGAGGTTGAAGTGCGACCAAGAAAGTGAATATGATAGCATACCTTCGTCCTCGTAATCCGACGCTAACGTGTTCCGTATGTATTTTTGTTTGGCCAACAATAAGGTAGGACTCGAAGAGCTGAACATCGGCGGAGGCGGAATCGGCCCGATCTCGCTCAACGGAATCGGCGGTTCCGGAAGCTCCGACAGCATCAACGGATTCTGAGGTGGAAGAGGATAACACCTCTCGATCACCTGCTGGCTCTCGCTGCTCTGGTCTAGGACCCCCTTCTCCACTGCAAACAAATTGTAAACAATCGTATCAATACCCCTTTGTTTTTCATCAAAATAATCATATGAATTTTCTGACAGGCAGAGGTTCTTCTTCAAAAATCATTTTTCAGTGTACTTACAATATCTTAGAAGAATGTAGCTTATTATTCTTTTTGTAAATGAAAATGTGTTGCATTGGCAAATATTGTATAGACAATATAGTGGTAGACCTTGTGCAAGTTCCACAATTTTCCACGCAATTTTCAAAAATTTTTACACAGTTACAATAGCTTATACAAACGTATTGAATTCCAAATATTCGATACAGAATCACAGAAGTTCCAAAAATACAAGCTAGTAGTCTTTTTTTACATTCGTTTGTAAAATGTATAAATAAACTGAAACTACAAACACGAGCGAAAACTCTGCGAGCAGTCATCGTCAATATATTAAAGTGCATGTTTGTTGCTATATTAATCATAGCAGTCATGAGAACAAATTGTACACTCTATAATACAATCCTGGCAACCGTGTCCCTCATGACTTGGCGTTCCCAACTTATTTATGGTCGTTGGTAAATAACTAAAAAGAATTGTCACATTTTCAGAATCTGTCCAATTTTAAATGACGAATGGACTGATATATCCACAGAACGTCTAAAATAGTTTCTTTCAACATCTTACTATAAAGTCTGTGAGACGAATTAATCAGATAAATTTTGTAGACACATATCAGTACAATAAAAACTAAATTTCTAATATCCTTCTATACAATCGAGAAACAATAAATTATTGGAAGACATAGTTAACCGAACACGAAGAGTCTCCTTCGCATATACGTTTCGATGCCAGTGCTTATTGGCAAGCGGCCTATTAAAGCTTGTTTGAACGAGGATTAGAGACATTGTTCCGTCGGACAATTTCCATCCCCCTTAGAACCCCCTCCTAAAATTATCGATGACAAAACTGTGAACAAAGTGATCCAAAAATGTGGAAGTACATGAAAATACAGTAAAACATTACAATTTCGATAAAGAAATATATGTTGAGTCGGCAAGAAAGTAATTTCGGTAGGAGCCCAATTTTTTTATTCAAGCAACGAACTTTAATAAATAAGATATTTTCCCTTCTGTTCGATGATCTGTTCGCAAAAAAGAAAAATAAATAAGAAAATATTTTATTGATTGAAGTTCATCGTTTGAATAAAAAGAAATTCGGTTTCATTTCACCTTAAAACACCGAAATTACTTCCCTGTCAACCCAATATTTTATTACATACTATACGTATTAATTTTTTCAGAAGACATAATTTTACGTGTAAAACAAAATGGTTGAATATACATATATAAATACAGTTGAAATTATATCGTGTTTGGTGTCATTTTAATCAGAAAAATGCAAGAAACAAGTTGGTGAAAGTCCCATAAAGAAATAATGAATAATAAAGAACTATTGTAATTCGATTAGTAGTGGTTCACACCGATACGTTTTGGCCGCGCGATCCGTATTTACATGCTGTTCTTTTCTACATTCGGCTTCGATTGTACTCTCCCCATACGATATGTCTCCGTGCAGAATGCAGCCGTTGGAAAAATATCGCGACTTTACTGTTCCTTGGCCATCTCAATCCCCTGATGCAAACCCAATAGGAAATGTGTGGTCCATAATGGAGGGCAAGCTGAGAGGGAAACATATTACCAAAAATAAGAACTCTTGTACACCACATTCGGAAGATATGCTACCTGTAGCCTAGAAATTATAGTTGAAAGTATGCCAAGACGGTGTCAAGCTATAATTGCTAATGGAGGAGATTGGACCCCTCACCAAGTAAGAGCGTATTAATGTTTGATATATAGATTCGACTCATATAATTTTACAAATACATGAATATTTACAGAAATATCGTTGACACGCTCTTGTGGGACAGATCAAGGTCTCGATCACGCCCTCGTTGAATCGATCCTACCAACTTGGCCAATTCCCTCGATTTCTGGAACGATCGTCGAGTGTCTTGTCATTACGGGTTTCGTGCTTCACCGCGAGTGTCACAATCGGCGTACAGCCGTGTTATTCATAGACACGCGCCGTTGGAGAAGAAGCGCGTGCCAATCTTTTCGAGAAACATGATTCACCCCGAGTACTATAGCCGCGAACGGGAAGCTTGGCAAGCGTGCGCCGGCATATCGTTTCCTCTTGCCTCCGTTTGTCGTCGCGAATTACGAAATTCCACCCTGAAAAGTTCCGCAACCCGTATTTCCGTTTCCTCGCCCTTTTCGCATTTCTGTGTTTCTGTTCGCGTGACGCGCTGTCCACGCGCCGCAAACTATAATGAATGGTGCATGGCCGTTCGTGTCACCGTATAGAGATTCCTCCAAAAATTCCGCTTTTAAATTGAAATTCCTGCAGTTCAATTAACGTGCGCCAACACTCGCTCCCTTTACGATTGTATTCTGTTGCGGGAAACCGGGAGAGAGCGCAACACCAACGTTCTACAGCGAAGCAACATTTTGTATTATCAGAAAATGAAAAACGAAATTCTATGTATTTTTAAAGGGAGAATAAACGCGAATTGTGATCTTCTTTTTATTCAATGATGTTCCTTTTTGCACCTTATAGGTACAATATTTTTTTTTAGCTACGAATGTAAAAACAATTAAAACAATCGGCGTGTATTTAAAAAATAAAATTCACTTTACAGTTAAAATCGTATGTCCCAGAACTTCTCCCGAAAATAGTTCTTCGGAATTCCGGGAACTGACGAAACTATAAAAACTTTTGTTATCTACGATCTTTTTATGAATCGTCTACCGTACAAGATATTCGTGGTATTTTCCTTATTAAAACGACTCCAAACACGATACAACCACAGACATATTCTACAACACTAACCTAAACCTACCGTGCCTTAAAAGTAACTGGTACATGTCCCCTTATAAAAATGACAAGATTGATTTTATTCAGACTTTGTGCAGCTCCTATTATAATATGTGCTCCGCTAAAGATATTTATACAATAATTTCTTATGACATTATTTTTATTATATCAATAATCGTAAAATAAAAAATCTGGAACCAGTCATTTCGGTAGGTGTAGCGTTAAAGAAAATCGAACATTTTTGAAGATGAAGCTCGCAGCTCCCAGAACGGTTTCGCTTGAATTTTTTGGATTTGCGAGGCTATTAAGCACGGTTAAAATAAAAGTATATACCATAAAATATAGCTAGCTTGAGTTGATTGAAATATACCAGTAAAATCATCGCAGTTGCATTTTCGAATTGCAGGAAAAATAAGGGAACCCGTTTACTGTAAAATTGTTTGCACCATTCGTAAAGAATAAAGCAACGCGCAATATAGAGGATACGCTTGTGTTTTACGCCCAGCGCAATCATACAGGAGAAAAATATGAAACCGACAAGGGGGACGAGAATACAAGGGGTTGCCGCACGAGGGTGTTGGGAAACTGCATCGAACACCACGAGTTTCCAGATCGCGAGGAGCAAAATACCTCTGGTTTCTCGTCGCGAGAGCGACCGTAAATCTCACTCGCAGCATCTTTCCGCGATTTTGTATCAAGTAAATTCCCGGGAAATTTACGATCACCCCGCCCGTCGTCCCGAAGAAATAAATTTTTATATAAAGGTGGGAATGATTCGATCGAACCGGACACAAGGAGGAGGCGGTTTACGATAAGTGGCCGCGCGATCGATATTAACTACCGCGCGATCGATATTAACTACCGCGACGAGTTGGAAATTGGTTCACGGGCCGGTGACTGTTCGATAGCGGGGAACGCTTGGAATTTCACCGATCCCCCCGAAACTATTCTCGAAGTTGTGCGTTGGCGAAATTTCGAGCGACGGACTTGCGGTTAGGTGTTGCTACTCCCCGCGGAACTTGCGAGGAATTCCGCGAAATGCGCGAAGGAATTTGCACAGCAGCTCGTTTCTTCGCGGACAACGCGCGTTGTCGTCGAACTTGCGACCCGAGCGAGCTCCTAGCTTGGCTGTTTCCTCTTCTTACTCGTGATCGGTAAACTAGCACGTTAACGGGATGCGCCTTGTCATTTCTCGATAATGCAAAGATGAGGTCTTTCAGTAGTCATAAAAGATCAATCTAGGCCGCGATCGCCC
This sequence comes from Lasioglossum marginatum, assembly GCA_028455795.1. Taxonomy (NCBI): domain Eukaryota; kingdom Metazoa; phylum Arthropoda; class Insecta; order Hymenoptera; family Halictidae; genus Lasioglossum; species Lasioglossum marginatum. The sequence continues at coordinate 4,045,710 of CM052264.1, read as the reverse complement.
TCAAACCTAAGTTGGGCAAAAATTTAATCAACGATTGACGAATTTTCTACTTCAATCGTTTTTTAATCGCAATTAACAATTATACTCCTACTTTAGTCGTTAATTGCGGTGAACGATTATATTCTTTTCAATTGTGGTAAATTACCCGGCAATCGGGTAATTGATTAATGATTAACTGCTGAAATTTCGAAATGAAATACGGAATCAAGACTGTATGCATACCGAAAAAAGTGTAAACTGAGTTTAGGTATATTGTCACTATATTGTCACTATAATAGGATCTCTGTGTACTTACTTATTACAATTTATGGATAGACCATGTGGCGGTTAACTTCATCAATCGATTGAATCAATCGTCGATTTTTCAATGATTACCTTTTCTAATCGAACACATTAATCAATGTTCAATCATTGATTAAAATTTTAATCGATTAAAATTTATTTAAGACAGAATAACTTTTTTATAATTGCACCAAACGACCTGAGTTTTTATAATCAATTAGAATCATTGGTTTATGAAATGATATGCAAAAATAATTTCCAAAAATTATAATTTACAAGGTTACATGCAAAAATAAAAAAGGCATTTTTCAAAACTTTTTTATATGGGTCCTTAATGAAAATTTAAAATATATGTTTTGTAGATTTATGTTAGTTATACACATGCCGAAAATTTCATCGTAAAGTAAGTAAATCATAACTTTTGGAAAATCTTTTTTGCATATCATTTCATAGACCAATGCTTCTAATTGATCATAAAAAATCAGGTCGTTTGGTACAATTATAAAAAGGTTATTCTGTTTTAAAGGGCATCCGAATACATTCGCGGCTATTTTCATAAAGCTGCGACAGCTATATGCTGCCGAATAATGCAAATTACGCACGTAAAATCGTAGACGTAAAAATAGGATTTTTGAGGGCGAGTGCGGTCTAGATTGATCTTTCATTTACAGCTTTCGATTATTGAAAAACCCGATCTTTGCAAAACCCGCATCCTTGCGATCCTGGAAACGCGAGTGTACTCCCTTAAGGACACCTGAATCTGGCAATGCGGACCGCAGCGCTGAGGAGGTCTTCTCCAGAGCCTTAATAATAACACCTATAGTTGTGTAGAGTGTCGGAGCTACAGAGCCGAAGCAAAGCAAGAAGCCCGAGTGGCCATTAGCGCAAAACTCGGGGTAGAGGGTCCAATTGTTTGGGAAACCCAGGAATTAGGGATCTCGTCGCCTCAAAGAGGTATTGACTCAAAGCTCTGTCCGTGGTAAATTCGTTGGACAGGTTGCCGGGAAATCTTGTTATCGAGCCGTCGGGCGAAACGTTTTACGGTCTGGCAAGGGGTGACATGTTTGCCAGCGGTTGGCATTTAAAATATACAAGAGTCTGTTTTCCGGGGATCGAGTTTCGTAATGGCGGTGGCGTGTACGAAGGAAGATTTTGTTGGAAAGTAAATTCAAGAGACAAAAAGAGAGAGAGAGAGTGGCGGGCGAAGAAGCGGGGACAAGTGGAAGATAAAAGGGAACTTTGAAGTTCGGAAGGTAAACGAGAGTTTTAAGGGCGATTCGCGACGAAACCGGCGCGGTGAGGACGTAAAAGTTTATCGCTGCGAGAGCTCGACGAGGCGACCTGTTCCCCTCCCACGGAATCGATGCAAAACTTCCCCCAAGTTCGAGTTGAGGACACGGATGTTGAATGTTTTTATCGTCCGTTTACGAACGGCTCTTTGATGGGGCACACGCCATGTTCCGGGAAATCTCAGTGATTTTTCGGATCGGCGTTCCGGCGCTTTGTTCCGCGCACACCGATCCTCAGAAATATTTGATCGTTCCCGCGATAAACAACTCGGATTTCACTGCGCCGAACGCTCCAGGTTTTATTTCGCGGAAGCTGCGACGACGTGTTCCGCGAGGAAATTCCTGTTTTCTTAGATCGAACGGTTACTATATTTACCATTAGGTACCGTCAAATTTTCCATTTTCTTTCTGTTTGTATTTTGTTTCTTAAAGTTTCTAAACTGTGGGATCATGAGCGAAACACTGTTAAGCTGAAGCATAAAGCATGTTTGGCCCTATAATTCTAGCATCTTTCGTGCAACTACTTATAATTGTGAACAGCGCAGGCAATCAAATAATTTTCTCTGTCTTTGTAAAGTTTCTCTAATTTTCACCGCAGGGATTTTCCATAAATTATGTACCGTGGAGAAAATTAACACTTTGCACTCCTTTGCGGAGTGTGACTCGACATCAGAGAAGGCAAAATGTAAATAAAACAGGTTTTTATATATATTTGGTTCTTCCTTTATGCATTTAATTGTCTTATTTTTTAGTTAAAAACAAATATAAATTACAACAAAGTTTGAGAGCTATATTTAATGTAATTAGTAAACAACATTGCTCAAAATAAGTAGCAACGAAGGAACTGTCTTTTTAAGTAAATTTCAAATAAAACACTTAAAATAGTAGGGAGTGTTAGCAACATAACGCATACGAAAAATAATTCGGAGTGCGAAGGATTAAAAGATTTGAGTCAAAAACGAGAACAAAATTCAGGATCAGCTAATGACCCGAATCTAAATATCTTATCTCGTCGACGATTATTCTTATTCCCGGACAGGCGGGGAACAAATTCCGGATACAGAAGACCGATAGAAGAGCCGGTCGCTGGAATTTAATAGCTCATCTGGAAAAAAGGGCGAGCGCTATATTAAACTGGCTCGGAGCTTCCGGATAATAGTAATATCGCGGTTTCACCGTGGGTGTAATACCGACACGTCTCTTCTACAATGTCCGTGTTGTTCCAACTTTATTTCCTTCCATTCTTCCTGGCTTGTTGTTTTCTCCATATTTCTTTTTGTATTCGAAAGCTATTATTTCAAACACGACGCTACCAATGTAATCTGGAAAAATCGATAATCTGTACAAGCTGACCGAATTATTTTCACTGGTTTCGCGCGTCGACGCGAACCGTTTCGTTCCGGGGGATTACAACCAATCGGCTGTTGTGTCGGAACAATATCAGAGAAAAAAGAGCGACCATTGATTTTGTCATTGTCGGAGTGTTGCGTTCGAGTGGTCTGCGATGCTCGATTTCTGTTCTGTAATGCGGCTAGAGACACGCGAATGAAGGATGTTCGAAACTTTGAGCAACTGGGAATAAGACTAGAATTGATGTTATGAACTAATGAATGAACGAACTAATTTTTTAATATTTGCATTTGCTGTTGCTCAAAGGATACTGTAGAGAGGTTCTGCAGGAGAATGTTTCTTTAGAAATGATTTTCTAAGAATTTAAAGAGTGCCATTACATGTTTTTTAAGGGTGAGTAGTTAACAATAAGTGTCTGGTAATTTTTCAGATGCTATTTTTAATATAATATATTATATTCTTTAAATCCGTTGAGTTGTACGTCCATGGAATAAATAAGAATAAACATTGACAGTTCTAGTCAATTTACAGTGAGTGTAAAAAGTATTCGCACGGCCTTTAAAACAGAATAACTTTTTTATAATTCTACCAAACGACCTGTTTTTTATAATCAATTAGAAGCATTGGTTTACGAAACGATATGCAGAAAAGATTTTCTAAATAATTATAATTTACAAGTTTTTTCGTTTTTTCCTGCGTCAACCGATCTCGATGAAATTTTCAGTATGTGTATAACTAACATAGATCTAAAAACATATATTTCAAATTTTCTTTAAGGGCCCAAATAAAAAAGTTTTAAAAAATGCCTTTTTTTATATCTGCATGTAACCTTGTAAATTATAATTTTTGGAAAATCCTTTTCGCATATCATTTCGTAAACCAATGCTTCCAATTGATTATAAAACATCAGATCACTTGGTACAATTATAAAAAAATTATTCTATTTTAAAGGGCGTACGAATACTGTCTACACTCACTGCCAGTATCTCAAAAACATGGCCTCAAATCCCAAAATGGCAAATATAATTTTCTGACTTGTATCTTGACTTGTGTATCTCCAGGTCCCACGTATTTGGGACCCAGAATATTTTGTATTAAAAACTGACAGTGTTTTCGAAGTTTGCGTTCCCTCTCCCCTCGGGGAGAAGAAGATGGCGAAGGCAAGCGATTGCGCGTATCGCTCGCGGATCTACATTCTACAAGCTCGATCTGTCGATCGTGGTGCACGCAGTCGACGGCAACGTATTTCCCGGTGAAAGTGTTAGAGAGAGAGCCCGTCACCTGGTGAGTCTACTGGTGTTAAGTGTATACCACAGCCGTCTACGGATCAAACAGTACTCACTGTCGAACAAGATCAGTCTCCTGGTTACCACCCTGGCTTCCAGGGTGTTTGGCCTACACGGCTTTTGCTGGTCCCCCGAATTCGGGGCTGCGGCCGAGACCGGCACGCTACCGGTCGTAGCCGTGCCCTGATTCGCTTGCGGCTCACCGCTCGGCGATACCGCGCCATTTGCACTCTGTTCAGTCTTTTCCTTCTTCGGCTCTGTAACAGAAAAAAAAAATGTCCAGACCGTCAGACCGATGAGCACACGATCTACGGAACGCGCACGCGGGTCTCAACTACACCGTTTAACAACAGGCGTCGACGGGAACCGTTATCATTCCGCAACGAACAGTCGCACGACGAAAAACCTAGGTTAAACTGTAATTTGGATAACCAGAAGATTTTGTCTTTTTCCTATGTAATCCAGTAGATTTGAACGAAAAAATGCCGAAAATCCACGTCCTAGGAGATTAGTGGCTGAAAAGTTATGACTGCAGATATTTATGTAAATACATATTTCGATATGCAAATATTATTTGCACATTGCATATGTTTTCTACCATGTGTGTATGCACATATATATTAAATATTTCTTTTATATAATTTCACTATATTTTTCTGCGATCTGTTTGACTCCAATATCCTATGCCGAAAATTTGGATAAAATTAAAGACGTTCGACTATTCTTTTTCCTTAACATCCCAAAACAGTAAAATCATTAATTCACAATCTTTATTTCGTTTCTGTAAATAGGTAGCTGAAGATTTTGATGAAGATTACATGAATGTGTTGCAACGGACACAAGTTGCGTTACGGACAAAATTTGACGTTTATGAAAGTACATTTACGGACTCTTCCAGTCGGAAGAAACTGTCGGTTCATCCTTAACAGATTCAATGAAAATATTGATGAATTGTATTGAACATTTAAGAGATGTTCCTGGTAAACGTGGCCATCAAATTCCTGTTAAAATAGATGCAGTGGTAAAAAGGAATCCTGGTTTATGCGAAATATCTAAACTCGTGAGGATATTAAGCGATGAAAATTTGTCAACTGATGTACCACAACGCTATTGGAGCAAATATAAATATGCACCCGTTACATCCTGTGATGTAGAACATACTTTTTCAATATTGTATAAGTCAATACTATTAACTGACAAACGGCAACAACTAAGGGCTACAAATATGGAAAAATTACTAGCAACCTATGGTGTTTCCGTATAAATAAATTCTTAATTAAAACATAACTGATAAATATCTCTTTGTATTAGTTCTGATCATATTTTTCGTGCATATTTGCATATGCTTTTTGCATATTTTACGTGCATGAACATCCGCAGTCTAGTTATGACTGTGAAACTTGGATTTTTGGCATTTTCTCGTCCAAATCTACTGGATTACATAAGGAAAAGGCAAAAATTTCTGGTTACCCAAGTTACAGAGCAACTCGCGCTCGTTTCAAAGCTTGAACCCTCTACTTTCGCATCTCGTTGTTCATTTTCCTCCAAGATTTTTTTTCACGTGACGCAGCGAATACGAAACTAGGACGAGAACGCGGTTTCTTCTCGAAAATTCTACGCATTCAAACATCGACGGACACGTTGTAAAATTTTTATTCTTGGCTAAATCCATTACAGATTCGCTGGTCGAAGCTTCCTCTTTACAACGACACCCTGGAGCTTGATCTACCATTTTGTTTAGCCTTGCGAGGCTGTTTTTCTACAAACTTTGTCCTCTTGTTTATGAAACAGCTAAACAAAATCAAGTTTCAGCGAGTCGTTAAAAAGGGGAAAGCTTCGATCTACAAATCTGTTAGTTCAACATGTATCGACGCGAGAATAAATTGATAAAACAATAGATGAAACATCTTAGAGGCTTCAAGCTCGAAATTCGACGGATTTTTTGTACTATTCGTTTTCGCGAAATTAGAACAGTTCAAGTTTCGACGATCGTTCGGAAACCGGAAATTTGGTGTGGCAATATGCTTCTCGAAGCCACTGTAGCTCCAATCTTAATTAAAAACTTCCTTTCGTTCAATGTTCTCTCTTCTGAACACTGTTTCTTTGTATGTTTCATTTGTCGAATGATTTCTCTATCCGGGAGCTCGAACAATATCGCGGAGACGTGGTTACACGACGAGCGGGAAGCCGCAGGTATTCCGCCCTTGTTACTGGGACGAATCAGAGCGAATCGATGGATCTCTGCCCATCTCGTAATCTCTTTCTGTCTAGCTCTTCAAGGACGGCTAGTCTGCTAGTTTGATTATCTCGGAGTATTCCCACGGGAAACGTGAAGTGCGGAGACCGAGAGAAATATGCGAGATTTGAAGCTTTTTTTGTTGAAAAATCGAATCAGGTGCCTGCAATATGGCGATGGTGTCTTATGCCAGAAGACTTATGCTACCATTCCTGCACATCAAACTTGTACTTTCTGTAATTTATTCACGGCGCGTTGGAGAAGTAATGGGACTCACGATTTATTCAAGCGGTGATCGAGTTTGTAGAAATTCTTTGTATACCTACTCGAAAACATAAAACAATCGATGTTTTTGTAAGTTTTTTTCAAAATATAGTAAAATCTTGATCTAAGACGGGAACTGTACGATCTAAGAAAATTGCCTATCCCCTCCACGCATATATTTCAAAAGATCTATTAATTGCAGTGGTCGTGTGGATAATATCCAATATTTAAACTTGTTTTAATTTTAATGTTACGCTGGTATTTTTTTAAAGGTTTTAATTCGTACGTACAGTGACTCTCACTAATATTCGGACACTCTTAAAAAGACAATAACTTTTTTAATATTGTGTATATACGATTTGAACTTTTTTGGGAAACTGGAGCAATTAGTTTGCTACAGGATGTGAAAAAAAATTTTTTCAAATATTGCAATTGATCGGGATTGTAGAAAAAATACTAAAAGTTGCAGTTCATAATTTCTTTATGTTCACAATTCGTTTATCTTTTTTATCACTTTAAAAAGTATGTTTTGTAGATCTCTGTCAATTATATGCTCTGTGAAAGTTTCATCGAAATCGGTTGATGCGGGAAAAAGCGACAGGCATTGAAAGATGTAAGAATTCTTAGATATAGGCCAATAATCGTGAAAATCTGCAATTTTTACCATCTTTATACGAAATTTTCAGAATATGTTACAAAACGTATTCTTTAAATTTTCAATATAGGCCCACATAAAAAGTTGTAAAATGCAACTTTTAGTATTTTTTCTACAATTCCGATCAATTGCAATTTTTGAAAAATTTTCTTCACATCCTGTAGCAAACTAATTGCTCTAGCTTCCCAAAAAAGTTCAAATCGTATAGTACAATATTAAAAAAGTTATCGTCATTTTTAGAACGTCCGAATATTAATTCGGGTCACTGTACATACAAGATTTAATGCAGAATTATGCAAAATTAAAATAATGAAAAATTAATAATACAAAATAATACAACTGTGATTCATATTAAAATTTCTTAATTTAAAGTATTGATTTTTAAATCACATTCTTTTTTCAGATTGTTACAGGCACGAGCCCGTAAATCGTTAAAGCTGGTCTCGGTGTTTCTTTTTGCGAGTTGTTTCCCCTTTTATTTCATTCATAACAGATTTTCATCACGTGTTCGCGAATCACGTTCGCCGAACAGGCTGGCGACATATCCACGGGATTGCGATTTCTCTGCGAGGGATAATAAAGCACCGCGTTTAGGATTTTCGCGTAAACCGTGATTTACCGAGCGCCGGTGTCCTTGCGGTAAGCTTTATTGGCGAGACAAAAAGCGTGTCGCGGTGTTCAGTACATTAGTTTGAATTAGGCTTGTCCGCGACGCGAGTTTGTCATCGTTTCCGGTTTAAAAACCCGGCCCCGGAAGTCGTTCGTTCGAATCCACTTTGTCCCGGAAATTATCTTCGCTTTATGACATCCGAGGCCGCGGAGAATCATTTTTACTTTGCGCGAGTAAAAAATTGCGCAAAATGCTCGGGGAAGGTTAATCTTTTACAGTGACGCACGGAAATGGGATTAACTCTCTGGGATTTACAATAATTATAGAGTAACGCGTATGCTTTGCACGAGCACTCCGTTAATAAAGAATTATGTGCTTTTGAATTGCGCGAATTTGCTCTGTTCTCTGTTTGCATGGATTGGATTCTGTAAAAGTTTCCTTTGGTTAAAAGATATTTAAAGAAAAACGGGGCGACAGATTTTATAAAAAGGTTGTTTTCATTGGTCAAAATAAGCGTTGCGATTTTAAAGTAACGAAGTGTGGATACTCTTCTGTTTGAATGTTTAATTATTGTTGCTACGTTTTGTTAACTGTTGCGAGCATTTTACGTTGCGAAGCTTTTTCACGGACAGTCAACAGCGAAAGCGAAAAACAAACATGCAAATAAAGTTGACATTAATTACTGTATAGACAAGTTTATAATAAGAAGTTGTGAGGTTATTTCTACACTTAATTGTTACTGGGAAAGTGAAAAAGTGTATCGGATGGGAATTCGAGAAATATTTTAAACAGCAACACGATCATGTGTACAAATGTTATTAACGTCTAAAGATATCTATACAATAATTTCTTATGAAATTATGTTTATTATATCAATAATCGTAAAATGAAAAATCTGGAGCCGATCATTTTGACCGGTGATGGTAGGTTTAGTGTTAAGCATATTACCAAAGAAAATAAATTTCTGTTTCACTCCAATTTGATGCGATTCGAGTAGAACATTTTGATTCTGCATAAAGGTCCGCTGTCTACTAAAATCACCCAGAAGAATTCCAGTAAATGTTTACCGAATTTTTAGGAAGACCACAGTGCGACATTTCACAGTTTGACGAAAGAGGATACCCCATTCGAGGGTGAGCGAAACTTGTAAAATACGAGTGGGATCGTCGAAATTTCGGAGAGGGTGGGGGAAGCTGGTTTTACTTTTTCAGGGGATGGCGATCGCAGATTTCGAAATCCAAAAAAGGTGGATGCGCGGCTGCGGGTGGAATGGATTCGTCAGCCGGTACGAAACCGTCCGGATAGAAATAAATTCACGGATCACGGCTGGTGCAGATGCGGGGTCCGGATCGTTGACCATGCCTCCGGCTCTGTTTTCGTCATTCCTCACGTGTCGGTGGAACGTGTATCGAGCATCACCGGTGACTAACTCCTCTGTTTTTGTACCCGAGGGAATTTCGCCTGCGAAACTGCGAACGTAAACACCGGCCGCCACCATTCGTTTCTCCCGAATTGTTCTATCCCGTCCCGGCGAGAAACCACAACAAAATCCCTCTCATTCGCCATCACGAGAGAAGAATGTCGCAAAATCGGATCGACCTTGACGCTCGAAACAATTTAGACGACGCGACGAGCGGAAGCTTGCGCTCTCTCGTTCGCTTGTTAGCGGGCAACAACTTTTTCCACGGACGAAAACATCGGGAAAAAGTGCTCGCGAATATTCCCACAAAACTACATGTTAAATCCATCGTAGCCAAATATTTATTTCATTAATTCTTTGCACTCCTTTGTCGAGACTGTGACTCGACATCAGAGAAAGAAAAATGTTCTTCCTTTATTTATATTTTTCCGAGTCAAAAACAAATATAAGTTCCACAAATATAAATTACAACAAAGTTTGAGAGCTATATTTAATATAATTAGTAAACAAAATTGTTTAAAATAAGTTTGTTGGCAACAAATTTGAAAAATAATTCGGAGTGCTAAGTGCTAAGTTAATTCTACAGTTTTGATACAATCGTCAAGTTACTTTATATAAAATTTCGATGAAGTCTTATTCTTTCCTTATAAATTCTACGAAATCTTATTTAATTCATCCTACAAGGTTTTTAATAAAAGTCAAATCAGTTCAATCAATTTAATGAATGTCAATCAGATCGGCTTAATGAAAGTTCAAAATCACCTTTAAAATATCCTTTTGGTCAGATCGTGTTAATCTATAACTTGTTAATCATAATGTCAGCTCAGTACAATTTCAAAATGTCGTTTCGGTCAGACTGTGTTAATTCATAAGAGTCCAACCATTTTGATAGATTGTAGCAACATTAAAGAACATTAAAGAAGTGAAATAGTCACTTTCTGACACGAAAGTCAAGAGTAATTTATCAAGCTCCCAACGAACATAAATTATAGTGACATCGAATCGTTGGGTCGGGGAAAAAAGAAGATAGAAATTCGAAATATCGCGTGGAAAAATTCTTCCGCATACTTCTCTCTAAAATATCTCGGGCGACGATTTCCGTCAAGCTGACCGACCTTCGGTCCCTCTACATTGTTGTCGTTATTAGCAACGTCGACTTTCGGAATTCCATTGGCGCTTTTCCAAATCGCCGCCGAGGAACCCCGAGGAGAGAAGCGAGAGTGTATCACAGGCTATTCACGAGCCGACAGAAATCTCATTTCGTACGGTGATTCGTCAGCCCGACGACAGATTCCCTCGTCGCATATCCGAGCGTCACAATCCGTAAAATTTACTCGTCATCTTGGTATTTCTTCATTTAAATGCCTCACCCTCGGAATACCGATCCACCCGGCTACCATTCGATCCAATTTTAGCGGACACGAGTATTATTTGTTTCTTGCACGCTCGAAATCGGCAGCGGTGCAATGTTATTTGCTCAGTTGTACTAAAATATCGTTCGTTCAACTATAAAAAATTATTTTGTCCATTTATAACAATATTATCTGATCCTTATATGTTCAAATCTAGCATCTGCGATAATATTAGGTGTAGAAATTAATTCGGTGCCTTTTTAAAATAAATTTAGTATTTATTTATAATGTAATCGCTAGACTGCGGATCTTTATGCAAAATAAGAATATTCTGCATTAATTGTAGGAAGCAGGAAAAAAATATAAATTGATTTCATCCCTTAATGACTTTGCTACCCTAAAAACAATAAGGTTTTCATCTTAAAGATAGAATACTAATCCTCTGCGCGACTACGGTATTCTGATACAATGAAATACCACGAATTCCTACCTAATTACGAGACCCCATAAAGTCAACCCCTTCCAACATTCAAGAGGAAGCCAATAAAAATGTAAAGCTTGCGAGTAAAGCGTTTCGAAGATCACGGACGATGGATTCTCACCTCGAAAGCGCCTACGTATCACTTCTATTTATAAGGCAGAAGCTCACCTATCCAAAATGAAATTATTAGATCAATTTACACCATTTACTTGATTCGCGTTCTTGTAACATTTATGAAAAAGTGTATTCATTCGTGTCTTTAGCTTCTTTCCAGGGGTACCCGAGAATGTCTGTACAGAATTTTGAAAAAATTTTGGTACGATAGTAATCTGAGCAAACACTGTCATTGAAGATCTCAAAATCACCCGATCTCCCATCGAGATCTAATTAAAAAAGTTGAAAGAAGTGTCATGGCTGCTTGGAATAAAAAATATTCAATATTAGACAAGACATTTAGAAAAACAATTGTCCACCACTCACAAATAGAAAAGATCAAATTGTTTCCACACGCCTCCGCATCGGACACTCACACATTACACACGTCTATAAAATTTTAATAACAACCCCAACATTTTGTAAATCTTGCAATGTCCTATTATCCATCGAACATACTTGAATGTCCACCTTTTCGCTCGAATTTGTTCTCCGGGAAGCCAGAAAATTGCGTCCGAAATGAGACAGGGAAAATTCCAGGGCCGCGAAACCGCCCTATAAAGCGTCCCTTCAGCACCCAAGGGAGAAGCCAATAAAAATGTAAAGCTCGCGGGGGTAAAGGCGTTTCAAAGATCACGGACGATGGGTTCTCACCTCGAAAGCCAATGCTTCGGTTCTATTTATAAGACAGAAGGTCCACACCTCCCTCGTGCAGAGCGAGGCGCGTTGGATTTATCACCGGCGAAACGGATCGATCCTTGACTCGCGATCACCGCCAAAGATCGCTCTTTTCTCTCGGGGAAAGAGATCTCGATCTTATCGGACAGTTCCCCTGAAAACCGTGTGCGTCGTTCCGCGTTGACGGGACGCGCGGACCAGACTGTCAGAAGCTAGAAACGCGAACCTGCTCAAAATAGTTTCTCAGAGAAACGCGTCGGCCGACGGATTGCGCGACGGACACCGACGCCGACCTTCTCGACGAGCGTCCCTCCGTTACCCCAGATTCCTCCTCGTTGTCGTTGTCATTAGCTGTCGCACGAGACAACGACGCGCCGCGATCTCGTCGAGCGCGTGCTCGATCCCTTTCAATACGCCTCGCAGTGGCACAGTGTGCCAAACAGTAATTCTAACAACGAATAATGTAAAAATTAATCCTTAGCAGTCAAATAGTGACTGTGGTTAGATTTAGAAAATACACATTTGAAATCTTCATTACAGGCACAGATGAAAAATTTAAATATTTAAATAAAAAAGAATTTTTAATATACCACGTTTTTAAGACGGACTAAAAAGTATAAAATAATTTTTCCTGGCCCCGTACAGATGGTCCTGAAAATTTGTGATTGTGAATTTTGAATAGCTATGAAAATACTTGCAAGCTTTACAACGAAAAACGTGGGGCGCATGCAATAGATAATTGATGCATAAATAGTTCACCTAAGTCACTAACAATTTTATTACACTGCAAATGATATGAACTGTTGTGTGAGTATTCTCAACGTGGCAGCTACTTTCTACACTCCTTACTATTATCTTGCGCCCCACGTTTTCCGTTTTAAATCTTACAAGTATTTTCGTAATTCAAAATTCACAATCACAAATTTACTATTATAAGAATATAAACTTTTTTTTATGTATGAACATTTCTTTAAAACATTGATGTTCCACTTTGATGTTTAAACAAATGTTCGTAGATAGACAAACGTTTATATTCACATATAAATATAAAAAATTAATTTTTTAGTAAAAGAAATTTTGGAACACTGTGCGGCACCCTGTATACTTTGCTCAAAAATCCGCAATCTACCAACAAATCTCTCTACCGCATCCACACAAGGATCACGATACGGATCCAAGGGCACGACCTGAGAAACCTCCCCAAAGATCGACACGCGGTATTCACCCTGCGGTCGTCATCCACCGTCACTTTCTTCATCCCCCGTTATCAGAAAATCCCCGTGTCACGATGATGACGGCGAAGATCGGCGAGAAATAGTCGCGTCGTGTCGTTCGCACGGAAACACGACAATAACTGGGGGATGGAACGTTATCGATCGTTCCACCCCCACCGCTTCTCGTGTCTGAAGCCCTATCCGAACGATAATACTAAACTGCAGATTCGCATCATTGGGCCGGCAACGCGTGCAATAAAGGCCAACGTTATCCGACGGCGGCATTGTTTACGGGCCGCTCGAGTTTCGAGGATGCTTCGACGATTTTTAGCCCCCACCATCAACCCCCCTCCGATCCAGCAGAAGTGCACAGTTGAGGGTTGAAGCTTCGGGACCGTTTAACGGCGGTTTCCCCCGAAAATCCGGAAGTTCCCGTGATTGCACCCGGAGAACCGGCTAACCTGGCCTTCGACTGCCATGATTTCTTTTATTACACTGCAACTCTCCCTGCCATGATTCCTTTCATTATACCATGGCTTTACGGAGTACACTCCATCACAAAACTCAAGAAACAAGCGTGTTCTACTTGCGATCGTTTCAACCCTTCTGTCAATCACCAACATTTCGTCCTCCTGTTGAAATTTTATAAATTCATACGGCTCTGTAGTGTTTACATAATTTTGTTTTAAGATCTTGTATGCTGATTATTAGACTGCGGATCTTTATGCAAAATAAAAATTGTCTGCATCGGCTGCAAGAAATAGAAACTAAATTGAGTGTTATTTCTTCTCTTTAAAATCATGATTAAAATCATTATTTTAATAGAGGAGAAATCATATATCAACATCTTCAATTTTTGAAATTTCACAACAATTTTGAATGTGATCTTGTTACCTTATGTAACTAGGGATATTTTCATAAACTTTTGAGGAGTCCTTAAAATGATTTCACCTTGCCATGGATTGCAAAAATAATGACAAATATAAAATCTCCTCGACTTCGTTCGAACTTTTGGAGCTAGTGTAACTTGAAGTTATTTTTTCCGACTATTGCGCCGCATATTGGTGCTGTTAAACTTGTGGGGCAGAAACGTTTCCCTTGCTGAAAATATTAAAGATACTTTTATGCTGAAAAGTATTTCAGGAAGTGAAGGGAGCGATGGAGTGGCACGTGCACGGACCATTAGTATTTTGTCGTGGCGCTTGCATGAACTATTATGCTCGTAGGAGAAAGGTGTTTCCCGAGAACGCAAGGCTGCAAAAAGTTTCTCAAATACCCAGCACTAAAATAGTAACGTAAAACACATTTCTCCCATCAAGGGCTGAGAGAACTGCGAGCGCTGAACTTGATGGCATTTGTGTGCACCTGGAGTCCTGCATTTATTTGCTCGGGAAAAACAGGTTCATGGAAACTGTGTTAGAGGTGACTGATACTCGCCATCAATTTCTTCAATATCGTAGATTAACCCTCTATTGCAGTGGTCCTTAAACTGTGGTTCGCGTAGCCTTTACCGGGATCCGCAAAACGATTTTGACAGATATTAACTAAATATTGGTATTAATAGATATTTTTGCTAAAAAAAAAAAGTCATTCATTGTGTTTAACTTTCACTTTATTATCATGCAGAACCTAGGGCTTCCGGCCCTGACTTTACATCCTCCAACTTTTCGCTTTCATTCAAATAACTCATTTAAGAACGACGTAAAATGCCTCGGACTAACTCGAACCGTTCCCAATTTAAATTTCAAATGTTCTATAGTAAATTAAGTAGACAATACCGAAGACTCTGAGCATGTTGGTTCCAAGTGGGAACATTGCGCTCATGAATAAAACCGCATATGTACAGAGTTCCCATACAGGAACAGTCATAAAATGCAATATTATTATTCATTTCATGAACACACTCATCTTGAAGTAGAGTGACAGTCATATATATATTTTTCAACTCGTCATAAAAATTCATGCAATAGAGGGTCAAGTAATTTTTGAACGAAAAATGGGTTTAATAAATCTTTCCGTCCCGGAAAAATTTAGCGTTGCTCGACGCGTGCGAAACTGGCGAGAACATCTTTGTTAACAATTTCATAATTTGTGCCAGTTGAAACTTTAATAGATTTACGAGTAATGCGTGCGACAATTGGGTTGACAACTATAATAGCAGTGTCTGACCATCGAAGACCTTTTCTACTAGCAATTGGACTCTACGATCAGCTTTATTTTTCCGAGTTCCCGCGAAGAAAATAAATCATAATGTCCATCAAAGATGGAATAGAAATGTGCATAAAACTGTTGAACAGATTCGTTCGTTTATACTGAAACAATGGGGATGCTTCAAGAGTATTAAAACGACACAGTGCAGGACTTGCGACCCTTCTATGATTTTATTTGTCAGATTCCCTACGAAGAAGCTAAACCGTGTAATTCTCATCAAAAAATAGAATAAAGAGGCGCACTGTAGAAATGAAAAAAGAAAAATCCGTTCATTTATGTCGAAATAATGGGGTACTTCGAGAGGATTAAGTTTATTCAGCGCAGGACAATTTGTATAAAAATGTGGGCCGAATTTGAAAGTCGGGTTGCATTGAAGATCGAAAACGCGAAGCTTTTGTGAGCGCTCCCATTATCCCCACGAAATTATTCCACGCACAGTCAGATAAAATGGCGGTCCATTCGAACAAATTTTCTCGAAACAATTCTCGCGCGCGGCCTAGTTCTCTTCCTTTTTTCCATCGACCTCGTTCGCGGAATGCCCTTTGAAGACGAAAAACGGTGGCTCACGGCAATCCGGCACGTTGAAAAGAACATAATCGATTTATACGGGGGCGTGTCCATTTTTTTTTTTCGAAATCGTCAGACAGACCTGTTACGCTCTTTCTCTCTCTCTCTCTCTCTCTCCCTCACCGGCTTTGATAAGTCGATCGCGAAGTCATTCGTCGACGAAAAGAGCAACCCGGCTCGAAACAACGGTCGAGATATTGCTTTTAGCGGAGCGTTCGAAGGAATGAATCCTGCAAGATAATTGCGCGCGGAGTTTCCTTTGTGTTAAATGCGCGCACAGTGCGCTCTTCGATAAATCAATTATAACTTTGACGAGTTTCGCTTGTTTCCCTTTGTCTTGTGCGGGAATTTTCCGCTCGTCCGGGACCAAGAATATCAAATTAATATTACATCTGCAAAGATGTAACAATGCAGTGAAGCCTTGACGAAAACGGGAACTGCACGATCTATAAAAAGGAATGCATTCATCGCTTTCGAATATTCCTCTCTTAGCAAAAATAAAAGATTTGCGAGCAATTTGTCGTTTTTGCAATTTCTGCACGTTAGAAACGTACAAGGCGCACTCGAATGCTTTCGGAAGCGACTGTACGCGCCAGGTGAGAATACGAACGCAGTAGAACCGGCAACATAATCGCGGGATGTAACAAGGAAAACGTACACGACTAAAACTTGCTGGATAAATTGAATCGTTCTGGAGAACTTCCAGTGATGTTCACGCTCGGCTAATTCGCGCAGTATTCCCGCAACGAGAGTTAAGTTTTAGCAGACGGCGGGGTTATCAGCTTGCACGCCGTAACAACGGCTGTAACAAATTTAGTGATTCTGTCCAGTGGTCTGACACGGGAAGAAACTTCGCGAATAAACAACGGATACGTCTTGGTCCCTCGTGTGCATCATCGGCAGTCCATTAAACGCTGCTCCGTTTTAGTTAGTCGATACATAAACCACTTCCACTGTACTGAACCAAATGAAGCCCTTTGTGGACACGAAACTTAACACCAATTTCATGAACTATATTATTGTGTACTACTTCGAGAAATATACCGGTCGTACCAAACACGTTCTGGTCACTTATAAATAGACAGCGTATTTTATGCGTTTCATAAAACACTGTTATATTATTTTCAACCTATCGAACATATTAAGAACGAAAATAAATTTCTATTCAACTCCGGTTGGTTTTTATTTTACATAAAAATCCGCTGTATACTTATACAAAAAAATGCACAATTATAAAACGACACTGAAAATGTTTACGACCACGTGATTAAATACTTTATGCGAAATAAAGAGTTCCCAGCTGAATTGCAACAAACTGGAGCGACATAGAAATTTATTTTCTCTCTTAATATGTTCAATTACATCTACACATTTCGCTGTCTAATTATAATAAATACAACGATGAAGATACGCAGTGTCAAGCACGTTTTGTGGCCGGATATCGTGTACATTTGTCGTTGTTCGATCCGATTCGCAGCACGTGCGACCCACGTCGGCGGACAGTGCACCTTTCCCGAAAATTTTCCGCCGAGCACGCGCGGCCCGAAGAACATTTCCATCGTTCCAGATACGAACTTCTTCGACCGCGATTCAGACACTGGTATCTTTGTGACGTTCGTTGGTCGCTTCCGCTGAAAATAAACGAGCGTCAGCGCTGCTGGTGATTTCAATTTCCCACCGCGGCCCGCCGAAACACAGAGGATACCATTGTAGCCGGATACGTGTTTCCAATCCGTAACACGCGTCGCGACTCCAAGCTTGGACGCGACGAGGAAACGAGAATTGCGTGTACCGCGGCATGCGAAATGATGCACTTTCTGGCCGGGTGTCTGTCAGTCGCTTGTTTCGGGAAAAAGAACGTACAATCATAAGGCATCTTCATAGACCATTGTATTCTTCTGTCACACATTTGTGGGCCTCTAGAGTCCCATTATCAACTTCGAGGCGTTCGCAATATACTCATGAGTAGAATGCGGATCTCTATGCATTCATAGCAAAATTGAGTAGATGGAATGAGGCGTTTAGTATCAACACCAGCTCACATTTTTATAAATTTTACAGGAGAGACAAAAAACATTTCTCGCTCTGACCATCTAATTTTTCCAAAAGAATATATTTTCGTTTGCACAACCTTTGGTGTACGATTCCAAATCTGTTTTCTTTTTTAAATTAGCAGTAGGTAGGTAGCAGTGGTCTTGAAAAAATGGTGGTTTTTTTCATCCTGCCATCCAAATTTCAATTAAACTCATGTGGTATTCGATTCCAGCATATGAAATGCCAGATTTTAGAATTGAGTTGTTGCGAGATGATCAAGAAATGCCGTGTACAGGTTGTCCCAAAATAGTTGTACTTTCTTGAAACGGATGGTGGAGAAAATCGGTATAGAAGCCCGCGCATGTCGTTATACCTCAAGTGCTCCCACGGAGGAAGAAAGTTCAAGCTATCATCCCGGTGTCCCCGTAGTAGGGCAGATTCATTGTCCCGGTAGTGACACGAAAAAGAGGCTCCATTCACCGAAAGAGCAAGAGCCGCCGCATGCTATTGCACCGGGCTATCAAACTGTTCGCGGGAGCTCGAAACCGTGAAAGAAATTACGTGTTCTGACGAAGCCGGATGAAGCAGGAGGATGAGTTCCGTGGTTATGGACCGCGTTCCCGAGGCAAGAAAAATTGGAAGAGTCTCGGGGACAATTTTTATTGGCGGTACACGGGGAAACATGCGTGGGTGGGTGGATTCACTTTTTCGCGAGATGAGAATCCTGTGGCTCCGGGGCTCCGTCTTCTACGACGAGATTACTCGGCTCTTGCGCCTTCATCCGACCTGGTGGTATCAGCAAAACCCGCGGCGGACGAAACTGATGGCCGCTGAATCATCCCGTGGGGAATCCGCGCTGCGCTTGTTCTCGCTAGACCGTGATGAAGAAGCGTTATCGCGCCTCCCTCGCACTTGATTATTCTCCTGCCGTCTCCTCCTCCTCCTCTCTCTCTCATTACCCTCCGACCTTATCATTCCGCCTTGTGCCCCCATTGCTACCCGCCAAGGAAGAACGTTTTTCATGCTCGAAGAGTATTTAAAGTTTGCTCTTAATTAGAGACGCCACCACTCGATAGACAAGACGCGAAAACCTCTTCTCTGCTATCCACCTGCTCTTTCTCTCTTCCTCTCTATTTCTTTCGTCTCCCTGTTGACTGCTGAAACGAGTTTTAATCAATTTCGACTTTGATTAGGTCGGCTCCTCTGAAGTTGGGTTCAGTAGTTCCATAAACAAGCCTTGTGGCAAACCTGAAGCTATCAAATAATTTATCTGTACAGTAAGTCCTCGACTTACGCCGTTAATTCGTTCCAGCGCTTTCCGCGTTAGTCGAATAACGCTTGAGGGCCACGAAAGAATGAAAGGTTATTAATACGATAAATAATTAGCTTTTTTAGCGAGACATGAGGGTCACCTTCAGTTTTTTAAATCGAGTGTCTTCTATTTTTTCTCAAATTCGGATAAATTATAAAATGCTGCGTAAAAAAAGGTATTATACAAAGTGCACTTTATGTAATAATATATACACAATAATGTGTATTAATAATTTTGTGGAAACAATCGAGTGCTAAATTTATCATATTTTATTTTTGAAAAATTATATGTAATTCAAATATTTTTTTCAAAAATACCATAAAGAAGGTTGAGACCTCCGCTTTACAACGACACCATATAAATTGACATCATTAGCCGCTTCTGATGTGTAAGATTTTTTTCCACATAGGTTGGGCATTCGGTACACTGTGCGGTGGCAACGAGAAATCGATCGAGCAATGGAGGCTGCCATGGCGAAATTACCGAGCCTTGCACTGACAGGCCTGGCGCAATGTTATCGTTCGCTGCCGGTTCGCGAGAGAGAGTGAGAGAGGAGATGCCACCGGTGCACGCTGCGGCGCATCGCGTTTGCACTCCGATCGATCCTACGTGTTAAGGGCCTGCTAAGCTTGATTCACGTTACAACCGCTACCGCCAACGCCGACGTCCTCCAGTTCCACGGAAAAAGTTATTACGTTGATCTAACCCTTTAAGCCCTCACCGGTACTTTGCTGCACTTATCTGACCCCCATTTGTTACACCTTTCTGGTTCTCCTGACATGGAATTTCATTTAGCTGACTATAAATGTTGTACTTCTATTAAGCGCGCCAACCCTCGGCGGAGAATATTTTTAAGATTACGTCGGAAATTATTCATGACAATTTATCGTCCGGTACATTAACTTTTTGGAAAATGTGCGAGCACTGTGGACATTTCTAGAGCTTTTCTTTGATATGCTAGCATGTATATTAATCTTCTTATTTGATTATATATTTCTGTTTGCTAGAACTACAATTTTTAGACTGTTACTTGAATGTATTAGGTTGGAACGAAAGTTCGTAGCGTTTTTAAATCAGAATTCAAAGATAAAATTAAGATATTTATTCACAGGTTTATTGAATAACATGATAAGTCACCTAAAAAACGGCAAAAAGTAATAGAAGAAAATGGCAAATATGTTATTGAACAAATCTATGTATAAATACCCTAATTTTATATATGAGTTTTAATTTAAAAACGCTACGAACTTTCGTTCCAACCCGATACATGTTAAGAAAATTCCAAAAAATTGGTCTCGGAGCCAGCTTCTCAACTTCTTAAAAAGATCCAAGTCTCCAGGTCCGATATTAAAATAGTTAAAATTTTTTAAAAAGTGTCCGAATATTAATGAATAAATCTGACAAAGCGTTTCAGAGACGTTTCGTTTAATCGGCCGAGGTTTCCGTCGATCTCGGAAACTTTCAATCGCGGCGGACGGAAACGTTTGACTCGACAGTAGTTTCGGTCGGTGTATGGTCAGACGCGCCGTAATGCGGCTTCCAGCGGTTCTGCTCCGCGAACGCCAGATGAAAGGCAAACGTTGCCCGTGTTTCTGCAACTCTGATCACACCGCCGCGTTGGTCGGATCAGAATTAACTAACCGCTGTTCCGTCGCACCTTAGACGAATTCCCGACTACTCCACGACGATTGAATGCCGTTGGAGTTGAGATTTCGAACGACAATGGTGAAACGTCCTATTGTCGCGAACTGCCAGTGTACCCAAAGTTCTGGGAATTTCCTGATTTACCCAGGCTTCTTTCAAAATGCTCCTCCTTTCATCAATTTAATCTGTCACCTGTTCTTAAGGGAGTAGACTCCATTTTCTAGGATCGCAAGGGTGCGGGATTCGCGAAAAAATACCCCCATTTTTTCAAAACCAGCTCAATCTAAATTATTTTTATTTATAGATAATTAGACAGTACTGCTAACTTGAAAAAGAAAAAAGATTTGGAATCGTACACCAAAGGTCGTCCAAAAAACTAAAATAAATTCTTTTGGAGAAATTAAATGGGCAGAGCGTGAAATGTTTTTGTCTCTCCCGTAAAATTTATAGAAATGGACAATTAGTCGTCCCACTTATTATGAGACTGTCGATTTTATACATTTATAAAAATGTGTAATAAATTTGCAAAAAGGATAAAACAAGATGAGTGGCCTGCCAATAGCGGAGGGGACCCGCGTAAATAGGTTCACGGAATGAAAGATTGCGATCTTGAGACGGTTTTAATTGGCCCGAGAGAAGAGAGACGATCGATAAAGGTCCGAGATCAGCGAACTCGGAGATTCGTAGAGAAATCACTGGCAAACAGTGGTCGAAACGCCGCAGAGCGATTCTGCGGCACGAGCTGGCGGATTTCGAGCGGTGGGGTCGCATATCTGTGTGCGTCACGACGAGGTCGTCGACACCGGCGCGTTTTCCTCCTGGCATCGATCGCTCTCTTCCTTTTCGCGAAAGGGTGAGAACCGAGAGAGCTACCCGGCCGGCTACACGCTGCGCCGGAATTCCCGATCGATAACGAATCGGCGAGATAACGGAGAATTTTCGTTTTGTGGAGAAAATTCCATATCTTAACCTGTGAGGCACCACTAAAAATTGCTGTGCCATTATTCAAAATATTGTTTACATTATTAAATGTATCGGTGTCTAATCAATTACTAAACATTTAGGTATTCTATGAGGTATTATATTTATATTTCATATCCATAAAATTTCAAAAATCATAGGGGATCGAAATATTCTAGATCGGAAGAAATGTTTAATTTTCCAGTTAAAATAGCTCGGAGTGCAAAGGGTTAAAAACTATAAGTGGTACAAAGAAATATTTCAAGTTGTAAGATATAGAGATGATTATATTTGTTTAATATCGTAGTGACCTTGAGAACCTCTGTGAAGGTCGCTATTAAAATTTCATATTTCTTTATTTTCAATTTTAAATTCAATACAACAAGTGTATTCAAAGTTAACAAAGAAAACTTTGCAAGAGAGGCCAGATTGCTGGCAATTAAGTCGATTTGTCGCAGAGCGAATCCGAGCAGGAAACAAAACTGCAAGAGAAGTGGGACCGTCGTCTCGGAGCTGTGTTCCAGCGCAGCACTTGCACGTCTGTTGAAAACGACGGGCGCAAAATTAGTTCGCTGGGCGGACAAAGAAGAAGATCATTTAATAAAACAACACGAGGTTTCCCAGGGAACACAGTGCTAACTAAGTTCAACGCTGTTTCGCAGCTCTCCCTTATTTCGGGGCGGACCCGCCGGGATTTGAACGTGCTAATAAGGAGAAATGAATTTCGTCCGTTCGACCGTCTCTTTACCTCTTTCACAACTTTCTCCGTCTGAAAAAGACAAGCGGCGTCGCTAAAATTTAATACGATATAATAATTGCTCCATCATACCGTGCGCGATAGAAACGTGTGAAATTCGTTTCGGGAACACTTCGCCGCTGAAAATCTATTCTTGGACTTTACGATGGTCCTTCGGGCGAGAAGATCATTAACTGTCATTGCCCACTAACTTTAGCTTTAAACGACAGTTATATCTTTCAGCGGGTATATATTATGAAATTCGTTAAATAAATTTTAGTAAGTGAATTACATAATTCGATGTGATCCTCTTTTGGGTAGTTCTCTACGGTGGAATCCCTCCGCCCGTAATTTTCCGCGTCAGACACGGAACGAGGGACATTAATTAATTAATTGGGATCGAGCGGGGAGGGAGGAATTCCCTTCGCGAAATTTCATGGCGCCGGGGAGACAGATCGGTCCCCTGAATTAAGGACGTCGAGTAATTTCGTGCGGGAATGAAAATAAAGTGATCTTTCGCACGATATCGGACCTATCCTGTACAATAAACATTAATTAATTCGTCTATCTGCCATCCAACGTCCTAATAAACGCTGGAGTGCTTAGCCAATTATTATTCTTGTTCTACTTGCACACTAGTTCGCCTGTCTGACCTTTGTTTCTACTTGTTTTGAAAAGTACTAATTATCTCGTACGCTATTTATTACTCGCTATATTTCTGTCCCCCGTAAACGTGTCTGACCTATACTGTCTTGCTCCGCTTGGAAATCAGATGGATAATTGATATTGCACTCTATTGGGTTGGCAAGAAAGTAATTTCGGTATTTTAAGGTGAAATAAAACCGAATTTCTTTATTCAAGCTATGAACTTTAATCAATAAAATATTTTCTTGATTATTCTTTTTGGCAAAAGATCATCGAACAAAAGGGAAAATATCTTATTCATTAAAGTTCATTGACGGAATAAAAAAATTCGGCTCTATTTCACCTTAAAATACCGAAATTACTTTCTTGCCAACCCAATAGTTGTTTTAACCTGTTTACTGTTTCGCTTCATTTTAGCAAACGTGCATTTGTGTGCGCAATTTTTGATCAATAGCAAATGTATATTTCTTACCCACATGGCGAGTACATTCGTCATTACGATATAAACAATTGACAGGTTAAAAAGTTTCCAATATTAACACGTTGACTGCCACGGTACTTTTCAGGAGTCCGGTGTAAAAAGCCAATTTGATTTAATCATATTCTATTATCGAACTTTGTATGATTATATTTTCTGTTCATTTACTAATAAATTTTCTGTTCATGTAAGCCAACCTTGATTTCTTGTTCTCTTCCCTGAGGCTATCTATTCATATTTATACTGATATACTACGAATTTCATCGTAGCTGCACAAATATGGTAAGTAAATAAACTACGAGATAACTCGTAGTTGGCGTTAAGGCAATAACATAAACTACGAGTTATCTCGTAGTTGGCAGACAACGTGTTAAACAGATCCTCTTTGTTTATGGCGAATGTTAGCTAACCGATTGGTCTATTATTCATTATTCGTGCTTGTATCAATGCCTGACCTGTACTGTCCTCTTTCATTTATAATTGAGATTGCTATGTCTGAGCTTGGCAGACGGATTCCACTTGTATCAAAGGTTAATTAAGGTGTCTATTATTGTCTCGCACGTTTTCTGTCCACGCGAAACAGTATTAATGTGTCGGTCGATACCGACAATAAAGTCTTATTAATACGGCGGTCCGCCGCCAACTGTGCTGCTAAATATGCGCT
This sequence comes from Lasioglossum marginatum, assembly GCA_028455795.1. NCBI lineage: Eukaryota > Metazoa > Arthropoda > Insecta > Hymenoptera > Halictidae > Lasioglossum > Lasioglossum marginatum. The sequence continues at coordinate 4,021,189 of CM052264.1, read as the reverse complement.
AATAAATACGTTCCAACGTGTCTATCAATTGCCACCTATTTCTGCTTGCAATAAACTCCGACTAATGTGCCTGTCCATTACCGTTACTTCTACTTGTAGCGAGCACTGGTTCAACGTGTCTGTCTATCGCCGCCTACTTCCACTTGTAATTTACGAATTCGATCTCAATTTGTACGAAACAATTGTGTGAACCCTTTCCACTCGAGTGGCGACTCAGAGTCACCACTAGAAATTGCTGTACCATTATTAAAAATATTGTTTACATTATTAACCCTCCGAGTGCTGTGCCGGAGTAATTTTTGACCGGGAACATCCAAATTGTCATTTAAGTACTCAATTTGTGGCAATTAAACTAACTGAATAGCTGTTTCATTGACCATATCGGAAAGACTAATGTGTCTACACGAGATATCAAATTAAATTTTTAAAAATTATTAATTAGTCTGTTGTCCGAGGCGATCTAACCAATTACTAAACATTTCAGTATTATATGAGGTATGAAGTTCCTCACAATTGCCACGACTTTTTGCACGAACTGCAATCGAATTTCGTGTTAGAATTGGTAAAGTGGCTGCAACAACATTCCGAATGACTTGATAAACGGACTTGACGTCCGGTGACCTGCTTCCAATCCTCTTAGCAAGAAGTAGCTACGACAAGGAGCTGATTTGATGACGCGGAATCGATTCAGAGCAACGCGACAGCAATTCTAAACAAGATTCTAAAGAAACAGTATTTCCACGTCGTCGGAAGGCTGTGAAAGTGATTCGAAGTCAACGTCAATTTCATTTCGTATTAATCTAGATACTCTTCGAACGCTAACTGCGACTATCTCGTACTAATGTTTAGAAACGTTGTTTCAAAGTGCTCGAATATTTTAACCCTTTGTACTCGGAACTGTTTCAAGAATAATTTCTTTATATACGATTTTGATCGTTTCATACACAATCAGGAATACTGTAAGCAACATTATTCTGTCGACAACGTAAACGTTTTTCAGATTCCTAGCTTTGATAATTCGATCACTGTTCATCCATTTATCATACAATGTTTAATTCACGATCATCCTTAGCCTCCATAAACAACGAGCGAGCGCACAAGCTCCATCGAATTCGAAATAAACATATGAGTTTTATTAAACTACGTGATAGGATTTTACGATATTCGCGGCGGAATTAATGATCGCTGTCAATATTATTTTATATGTTTAATCGATCTCTCTCCTTATTTGCGAATTAAACACGGCGGCGGAAAAATAAAGAGAACCGCGATCAATGTAAACATTGTAAATGAAACGAGAGTTCGATCGGGATCAAACCAGATCGAGGGACGGTCCTGGATTTATCATTTGTCGACGATTCCATAAACTGGCCGTGCAAAATGGAATTTCCATCGAACGACAATGTAACCGCCGACAATATTACCGTGACCACGCTCGCCGCAAATACGTACCTGCAACAACGTATCAGTGCTAGCTCGATTACTCTGCTGAAAGCTTAATGTAATCTGACGTCATGCCGTCGAAGTCATTAATTATGAACGCAAAACTAGCCAACGGCCGAAGGATATTCTATTTCCGAGACACAATCGGTTGTATCAATTCCAATGACGACAAATAGAAATTCTATTTCTTGTTACCGTGTAGATATTCCTACAGGCTTTGTGCTTGCACAGTTTAATCAAACATTATTTTTATCGTTTCCGAGTAGAACAGTTTTCCTTCCGAGAAAAAGGGACTGGAAACAAGCGAAAGAGTTTCTGTTGCACTTGCAGTATATCCTCTAAGTTCTAAACTAATGATTTTTCGCCATAGGTCAACGGTTTCCAACCTTTATGCTACTACGACTCCACGAAAAAAATTTTTCTCCGCGCCTCCCTACCTTTTACTTTTTTAATAGATATAATATAGAAACGTTCCAAAAACTGTTAAGTTTTATTTATTTGTAGATATTATGATATGAAAATTAATGTTTTATTGAAAAATGTTTGTAATAAGTAATTCAGTACTTTTATGTAGGGAATAACGAGTAGTATCGACTGAGGCATTAAAAAATATACGCTTCCATTAAAAAAAAGACAAAGTGTGCCCCCTGTTTAACTTTTGTCTGAAACATTTTTGAGTATCGTCAACGGTTTCGAAGATATTCGATTGAACGTAAGTTTAATCATTTTTACTTGAACGGAAATCATAAGTGTACTTCGGTCACCAGTCAAAAATCACAATGCAAAAGAAAAAAGTTCGTAAAATTCGGAGGTGGGGGAACGGCTTCGGAAACGAGAATACTCCGCTAACCGACGACTCCAGGTCGCTTAAATTTAAGTAACTCGAGCGCGGCGGTGGTTTAAGATTCCAGAGGGCTCCCGATGATATTCATTTTTCCGTCGACATGGCTCGCGGGCCCTTTCATAAAAATTCCAAGTTCATTTCGCGTTTCTTCCGGCGCTCCAATTCCGCGTATCGAGGCCCGGAAGTCCGTGAAAAGGAGCCAGCCGCGGAAGGATTCTATTTTCGTGGGTAAACTGCTCCTCTCCGGGAGCAGTCGATCCCGCATTTATGAATTTTTATCCGGAGGAGCCAGGCCGGCGTCCTTTCGCGAGTCGTCTCGAGATCCTGCGAGATGCTCCGCGCGCTTCAATTAAGCGACGGTGTACGTGTTCTTTTATTGGAAGTCGACTCGCTCTCTACCGCTTTTTTCTATCACTTTTTTCTCTCTTTAACTTCGGTTTCTCTCGTCTCAAACGGTCCGCCCCTTCCGGAAGCTCAAAGAGCCGTTCATTGAGAAGTTGTAGGGTAATGGAAATATTTAAATTGACCGGCACGAGCCGGGGAACATTTAAATTGACCCGAATCGACTTCATTGTTGAACGAGACGCCGGAGCTCACGACGAGAAACGAGAATTTTTCCCCCGTTAATAAAACGACTGTTTCATATTCTTACTCCTTCGTTGACTCACAGAGAGTGGCGTGCAAAAGTTCCCGGAGACAGATACATTTTTCATCCCGTGACCCCTGGCCGATGTCTCCAACAGCTTTAACTAATGCCGAGTCTGAGAGGTCGGACCCTGTTTGGAATAATGATTTGGTGAATTTAATATTATAATTAATTGATGTGTCAGTAGACACCAGAGAAGACCATCGAGTGGAATGATTAACTAGACTATCGTCGTTATTTTTATATTTTCAATTTGATGGGTAATATTTTTTCTGAAATTCGGATAAATTATAAGTGGGACTTTGTTTGAAATTTTAACGACTTCATTTGAAACTTTATTTGAAGTTCATGTAATTTTTAATTTTTCCAGGCAAATTCCAAGAAAGCGGGAACAAATAAAATCTTATTTTCAGTGGTAGTAGCCTTTATAGATCCGAAATAAGTAAAAATCGTATTATATTCTGTAGACTTTTATATTCCAGCATTTGTTGAACATTTTTAGAAGTCACAAATGCATAGAGATCCGCAATATAGTAATAACAAATGGAGAAACGAAATTACTTTCCGAACGAGCTACTATACCGGAGCTAAGTCAAAGCAATTTTCTGTAGCAATTCTTCCAGAAAACGATGGTGGACGAAAAAATCGATTTTTCGGAATGCTGCGACATTTTCGATATTCCGCGCGGTCCAGTGGGATCTACATTTACTTTTTCTATCAGGTGAGCAAAGCTGGTGGAATCACGAGCGACGTAAAAATATCGGTACACCATCCTATTTGAAACGCCCTGCTCATTTCCTGCAGCAGCGGAAACCGATCGGTTCGACTGACGGGAGGGGAAAGTCGATCTCCAGATAAAACCGAGGTCCATAGAACTGGGTCAACAGTGGCGAGGAGAGTTCTGTCCTCGGAAATCTGCGCAGCCCCCTCGTAAAAAACAGCGCCGGCCACGATCAAACCGAGGTTCGAGCTTTTCGGCCTCTGTCTTCCCGCCGGTTTAACGTCTGATTAATGGCCCGTGGGGTTTTCGCGATCTACCCGCTCTCGTAATCTCACCCTCTATCCCTCCGGTCCGGCACCGGCAGGCTTGGATTATCACTGTTCAACAAATTCTGTCTCTTCACGGTCCTTTTTCAATAACCATCCCTCGGACTTCCGAACGAACAATGCGCGTCTATGAATTTTATTTTTATCTGACTCGTGCAATCAATTTTTCACGTTGAACGTGTCTTGTGCATTAATGACAAGAGTTATGCAATTATTTTACCGTCGGAATTGTTCTTTGAACTCTCCCGAAGAAAATCACATAATTTCTTGTTGTATCATCAACAGGTAATTATGTTCAACACTAAATCTACCATCACCGGTCAAAATGACCGGTTCCAGATTTTTTATTTTACGATTATTGATATAATAAAAATAATTTCATAAGAAATTATTTCATATAAATGACAAAATTCCATTATACACTTTGTCTCCGACTCAAAAAAGTCAGTGTCAATGAAAATTTATTTAATTTCTATCTCCCAGAATTATTTGGAAAATATAAAACAATTTCGCAGTTCGCTTACCAGCATAATCGAAAATGTACGAAACGCGTTGATAAATTGAACGACCAGTAATAAGCGAATTAAAAATGAAAATAGAGGGTAAATGTTTGTTTATAGTTTTTAATAACGGGACCGGTGCAACCGGTAATCGGAACACGGTCGGGAATGAGGACGTTAACCTCTGTCCGTAAATTCGAACTGGGGCAGAGCGTAATAAATAAATTAAAATAGAAAGTTCTGCGGCGCGCCTCACGTCTTTTCCCACGTCTGTCATTTTTCTTAAATATTTAAACCGCCCTCCCGAGTCCAACTTTGTTGTAAAAGTAAAACATCAGCAGACTTGTTTTATTTTTTTCCAGAGGGTTGCGCCTGCCTATTATTAATAACTGCATTTACGAACGGCTGTATATGAAGTGGAAAATATAATTGCGTAATCGTGTATTATCAATTACAATGAATAATAAACTCGGTCAATAATTTCTTCTTTAATTTTAACTACTGTTTACCATTACCGTTGTACCAATTTATTCGCTTGAGATCGAGCACTTTATCATTTACTTCAGACTTAATTTTCGAACTTAAAAATTCACCAAAACAGTCTCAATTATGTGTTCTAAAATTTTCAAAGTGGTATCTTTATTTTGTTAATCGGCACACAAAGTAGTAGATAAAAACTTCTTGTTTACCAATTTTTTTCAACAATATCTGAATAAATACGATCTTGTCATTATTATAGAACAGCACGGATAAATCTATAATTTACTGTTCGGTAATTCGAACGTTAAATATGTCATGAAATTTCAATGTTTCGCTAAACAAGCGGTCCTCAAAAACACGTAATGTAACGATTATTATACTCCATCATCCTGGCAATCGAATAATCAATACCACAGCTCGAACGTTCTCGTATTCCATTATCCCCGACATTATGAAGAAACAATCGGAGCGCCGCCACGCCGTTCAAAATTCACAATTAAATTATTAATAGACCGCGGATTTCGGATGCGTCCACCGTACAATATAATTATCTAAAATCCAACGGAATGAAAAGTTTAATCAACTCCCGTTGTGTATCGCGTGGGTGGCCCGATAAAGCCTGGCGTTTCCAAACAGCTTAAACAGATTCCGGAACGTTTCAAGTTTCCATGAATCGGCCGGTAAGAGTATTTGTACGAGCATTTACAACCTAATTATTAATAACTCGCGAATAATCGTGCACAGGTTCCGCCGCGGGTATGGTACGACTATTGTTAATCAATAGCTGCTCTGTGCTTGCTTATCGCTGGGAACATACAGACTCTCTCGCTCTCTCTACCTCTGTCTTGATCTCTTCAGAAATTCGAGTTTTCAATTAAACGGTCCCAGTTTTCGATGGAAGGGGAACGCAAACCGAGGTTGCGGAAAATATTATACAATAACCTGTTCGTCGATTCGTAATTGGAAACACGTTGGCAAACGAAACCCTACACAACAGCGCTGCGGTTTGCCCTTATTTTATAAATGATCGCTCGACCCTGGCAAACTCTCTGCACGATTTCCCGAGCACCCGTGCGTCTCTTTGTCGACCAACCTGTATTTGATTTGCAACCCCCTCGTTCACCCCCGGCCGATTGCCATTCAATTAGCCTTCTTGTTTGCCAGTTGATCAATTGTTCGCAATTAAATAGCTCGAGATGTTCGCCTGAAGGAAAGCGAGCGGGAAACTATAATGGGTAAGACGCGAGATTTCGTATTACCTCCTGCCATTCTTGCGTGTCGCCATTTTGTTGTTTGCTCAACGCGGCTACCAATGGTACGCCGTGATCAGGCTTTCCATTTATAACTAGCATTCTTCTCGGATAACAATTCGTTCATTTTCTGCTTTATAAACTGGATAATATTGGATGGTATTTTTTTATCGAAATTCTTTTTTTATAAAGACAGTAATGAAAATGGACAATCGTTGAATTAAGAATTACGTGTAAACGTGTTCTTTTTGTTGCAATTTTTCACAGAAATGTGACCGTTGCAACAATGAATTTTCGCTATAACAAAAGTTAAGAGCACGAAAGTAGAAACAACCCTTAACGAATTTATGGTAACAAAAAAGAATACTCAAAATAAAATTAACAATCGGATGATAAGCGAAATGCTTGAATACATTTCACTTGCATTACGTTCTGCAGAGAGGCGAAGTATTTTTGTCGCAAAATAAAAAAGCGTTCAATTATATTCATAAGCTTCGTTATCCACGGTTAACGATGTAGAAAACAAACATAAAACAAACGTAATTAAATGGTCCATAATTGAAGCGCGTTCTTTGAAATATTTTCGCGAGAATGTCGAAAGCTTTTCCAGCGCGCCAAACGCATATTTTCGTGAAAAATACTATATTTTTCGGTTCGTCAGAGCTGTGAAATGACCGCGTCCATGGTATTGAATCGAATTATCGTTCGCGCGGAATGCCCGCGAGTTTTCGAGTCCGGGACACGATGGAATCCGTCGGTGTGCGCGATATTCGATTTAATATGGCGGCACAGCGGTGCTTTTTATCGGCCCGTTGGACACAGCTGCGAGAGTCGAGGCACGGTGCAGCTGCAGCTGCAACCGGAAAAACGTTTAATGCGATTTGCGACCGCGGTCCGACGGAAAAACAACGGGGGGATCGCGCGATTCCTGATTTTCTTATCGGGCCCGTGCAATCTGCTTCCCATTCGTCATCTTCGTCGCACAGACTGCGGGCGGGGGATAAACTTTACCTTAAAATTTGTGCCTTTCTCCTATAAATTATGATGTATTCGGTATGTAATCCAGTAGATTTGTACCCAGGGCGGCTGCAGTCGAAGTTTCGATACTGTAGGATCAATGGTTCAGGAGTTATGCTTGCTTAACCTTCCGTTACTCGCGGCTTCTGCCCGACAAATATAGTCGCACTGTATCTCTCAAATACACATATGTTTAATCAGGAAAACAAAGAAAATTTATGTGTTTAGAGTGTCGAATCATATTTTTACACTATAAATTTAAATAAATAAGCCAATTACACATTATTTTTTATGTGGATGAATCAGCGAAATTCACAATTTAAGACTCGGGAGTCAACTGACACGATGTAACACGCTCCAAACAAAACATAAACAAGAGCCCGATCCCCTCCACAAGTTACCTCCCACTCTAGACGCATTAGACGCAAGTCGTGTATCTGTGAGATACGCGCGAGTAACGGAAGGTTAAAGTTGTGCATTATTCGGTGTTTTTGACAGGTAAGGGCGCCGCCATTTTGGTTAGTAGTGACGATCGCGTGCCGCTTACCGAGCAGAATCGCTAGATGACAGCAGAAAATCTTTTTCGCAGATCATTCAGTTAACCAATGCTTCTAATTGCTTTCAAAATCATCAGGTCGTTTGGTACAATTATAAAAAAGTTATACTGCTTTGCGTTCAAATACTTTCGTGGTTCACTGTATGTAATCAAAATATATGTAAATATATATAATATATATATATATATATATTATATTATATATATTATATACATATATAATTTCTTAAAAATTAAAAAGAATGTTTCATCGGCAGCATTCCATTCATCGGGGAATTCCGAGAGCGCCAGAGGGCGAGCATTTAATATAAATATTATCGGCCGTCGTTCGCGTTCCGAAATCTATTTCTGGGACGAATAATTTTGGCCGAAGGAAAATCGCGGGGAATCTCGGATTCCGAGCGAATTATCCAGTCCTGTTTCGATCGCGAAATCAGCGCCGTGTCCGACGAAAACGCGACACTAATTAGCCGTCAACGTCGCTGCGAATGATCCCGGGCTCGCTTGTCGCCCGGCGCCCGATAATTATCCACAATTTCAATTTCATGAAACGATTCCCGTGTCGGACTATTGGCACCCCCGTCGATTCCCGTCGAGGTGAGCCACGCTCCTCTAAAAACTAATTTACCAACCAATACTTTAATATTAATCTGTCGGCATTACTATGATCTTGTTTTATTCAATGCTTGCTCTCTCGCGGTAACGGGACTCCACTCTTCTTCTTTTGCCAGCATGCCATCATTTTCCGCGATCGATCCTGTCACGTATTTTTACAATATATTGTTACGGTATTATTGATAACATTGCCGGAGAATATTTAAACAAGGGTATTTTTAGTTGTCTCCAGGCTGCTTTGGAGACTATTTTTATGAACAATATAATTAGGCATGTTAGATATAATACGCATGTTTGTATAATTAAATCATAAGCTGATCGCGGATTATTTAATTTTACCCATTGATATATTTAATGACATATTTGGACATAGTTGTGTGGACAAGAGGTAACAGCTGTGAAAAATGAGATGGGCGCATGAAGTTAAGGGAGTAAACTCTTTTTTCCAGGATTGCAAGAGTGCGGGATTCGCGTTCTCATTTCTCGATAATACAAAAATGAGGTTCTTCAGTATTCAAAAACGCTAGATAAAAGATCAATCCAGGCCGCAATTTGCATTATTCGGAAGCATGTAACTATTTAGCTATTTTCCTAGCTACATGCTGCCGAATAATGCAAATTACGCCTCGTAAACGTAAAAATAGGACTTTTGAGGGCGATAGCGCCCTAGATCGATCTTTTATCTACCGTTTCCGACTACTGAAAAACTCCATTTTTGTATTATCGAGAAATGAGAACGCGAATCCCGCACCCTTGCAATCCTAGAAACGAGTCTACCGCCTGGTGGAAGGGCGAATAGATATTTGGACTCGAGGAGTAGCTGAATGGAAACAAGGAATAGAAGAATCAGTGGAAATAATGATAAACAATAAGGAAACAGGGATATGAGCCGTATTTCAATAGCCGGGAGTCGGTCTGAATAATGACCACCCCCTTTAAAAAAAAAAGGTTGCGGATTATCGAGGTATAATTAATTTCAGTATGTAACGAACCAGTCGGATAAAAACAGTGGACAGAGGGTTGAGGAATAAACGATAGAGGAATAAAAAATAAAGTTCCCTTCCATCGGCCGCCATAATGCAAAACATGCGAGCAGATTTGCCGCTCGACCGACAAGGAACGATGAAAGCCGTGAAAGTAATATCGCGAAATGGCAAATCACCACCGTGGTTAAGATTATTATAAGCGAACAGGGCAAAAGGCATGGCGCCCACGCGTGGTTGGCATGGCGTCACGCCGCTCTCGGTAATCTCCCTGCGGGTTTCGTGCGTCATAAAGCACCGTCCACCGCCAGAGGAAACGTTTTCTCCCTTTGCCGTTGCAAATCGCTGCGAAAAATTCTTGTCGCATGTTGTTTCGCAGTCGAGATTTTGCGGATTGTTCGACCACCGAACGTTGCGCCCCTCGAAACTCGCTAACTCGCGCCAGCGACATCGCTCTCGATCTTTGAAACGATCTCGACATAAATAATAATTTCATTGCCCACTGCAGGGGAAATTCATTTTCGTTTCAATTAATTAGTCTTCTTAGTAGACTGCGGCTGGCACTTGTAGAAAAGAGACCCTTCACTTAGAAAATAAAAAATATTCTGGCTTTGATAAAGAGACAGGAATCAAAAAACGCCGACAACAATGCACAGGAATATTAACACCTTGCCGTATCATTTTCTTTACAGTTACAGTGGTTAAAACGTCTTTATACACAACAATGTCGCGTAGAAGGGAAAAGAAAATGTATGCTTAAATATTGATTACAAACGAATCAAATTTTATATTTATATATAATTAATATTATATTTGTTGGACTTAGGATAAAGAGGTGAGAATGTACTAGAAAAGATAATAAAAGATCGCGATTTATTCGAGGAAAATATCAAAGAGGAGAAATGCTTTTCACTCTCGTGTAAGTAATTTTTTTCGGAAAAACGTTGACAATTTTGATCGAACAGTTTTTTGTGGGGGATAGCTTTCGTTTCAACCGCGAGACTGTGCAGTCAGTGTTCCTGTTCTCTGGTTACGTGAATGGCGGGCTACGTTTTGTGATTATATACAAACGGAGACGCGTAATAACGCGTCTCGTCGCGTTCTCGTTAATGCCCATTGAAAAACCGACAGTACGAGTTTCGTGTTTCCGCGTGCATGTGCCCGAACCGTAATTGGCGACGAGCATTTTCATTCCGAGTGCAACGACACCGACGACAGCCATTGTCGCGTATCCTGTGCACGGTTTTTTCCCCAACGTTTTTCAAGATGAGCTTCTTCGCTTTACAATTTTTCACGAGGCACGCGAAATTCAAATTCGCTTAAGCTGGCATTCTGCTTTTCCTGTTCTCACCAATTTTTACGAATTTTTCTTTCAGAGGAACTATTAAACTTTTTCTATTCACGATTCTGCACACATACTTACGGGTATTTTTGGTACAGGAGTTATTTTGTTTTAAATGTAAATATTCAAAATTATACGAGTTACGGATAAATCGTGAATTTAAAAATCAAGTACGTGGTGCAAGAACGTGTTAAAAGAGTACGCGGCAACGAAAAATAAATTTCATAATTAGTTGAGCCGTTCACAGGCCAAATCGATTAACTCCACCTTTTGAAATATTTTAAATTTAAGTGTCAAAGCACTGGGTTCAGTCATAACTTTTTTTATTTATAATAGATTTCCCAAATGATACAGATTAACAACATTAAACGACAAGATCTTTTTTGGTCGCCGAATAATAAATAATTTATTAGATCAACTCCGTACTCTAATGTAAATCGTTGCAATAATGAAATCCTCTTTCAAAAGATTTTGTCGTTTAATGGTGTTAATCTGTATTATTTGGGAAATTTATTATAAATGAAAAAAGTTATGGATGAACCAAGTGCTTCGACACTTAAATTTAAAATATTTCAGAAAATCGAGTTAATCGATTTGGCCTGTGAACTTTTTCTGCAATAAAAAATATAATTTGAAGACTGATTTTGATGGTATTACTATTTTTTCACGTGTCAAATCGATTAACTCCCTTAGTCACCCAAAAGTTGTGATATTAATAACGATTACACCAAGGCTATTCTATCTAATTCATTCTACATGTCTTCGTATGAAAGCTACATCTGTATTTATGCATTATACAATGTTTATTTCAATTTTTATTTCAATGGGAATTTTGAAAAACAATGTATATTATTTCATCACATTTCTCCACTTTCTGTTTTATGAAGTTAATCGATTTGGCAAGTGAGCGGCTCAGTTACAATTGCAAAAGCGCTTCGCTAAAAAATATGAGCGTGAAGAATCGATGAAATAATTATTAAATACTGAATGCACCAAAGTGCCTGTAGGAACTGCGGCTATATTGTGCTCTAAATTGCGGAAGTAGACGTCTACATTAAATCTGTCTTCCGCGTTTAACCGAAAATAATTACAGCGTGATTCAGCACCGTAAAAATTGGGAGAACGATTTTCCTCCATTTGCACCGGAAACGCTTCCCGTTCCGCAATCCTAGATTTCCCGTTCCTCTCATTCCCTTTCTCTCTCTCTCTCTCTTTCTCTTCCAAACTGTATTATCTCGTGAATAATAATCGATCGCGCGATAAATACATCGGTTCGGCAATTAAAATTCTTGTTAAACATCGAACTGTCGCGGAACGATTGGCAAAAGCAATTCACTCGAACTAAAAACACACACGACAAAAAGAAAAAAAAGAGAGAGGAAGTCGATTCATTTGCGGTGGAGACGCGTTATTTCGATCTCTCGATGCTCTAACTCGATCCTACGCTAATGGACCACAAATTGCGCTTAATCAGTGCTCTCGAGAGGTTCGCGACCATTATTTGCGATCCGATTACGAGCGTACATGAATCCTGATTCCGTCAGATTTCAATTCTTTTGATCAATTCAGAGCTCTCGAAACCCTGGCCGTGGTCGCGATCATCAAGGAGCACCGTGTTTATTAAAAGAAAAATAGATTCGTCTCTGAATCTTGATTCATTTCTTCGATAAACTATTTTACCATAATGTGAGTATCAAGTCTTGACGTTTGCAGATTACAAATGTACATACAAGGTTCAATAAAAATGCAGCGGTATTACATGTGACATTTTTAGATTCTCTTTGGATTCATAGTACAATTGTCAATCGTATGACTGCTCCAGAATGATTTCTTTCGAAAATTCCTTTATTTAAAGGATAGATTTTTAAATCATGTTTTATTCAGATTGTTATATATTTCTCAGGTTTTGTTCATATAAGCTAAATAATCCAATGTCAATCTTTGATCATGATTACTCCACAATATTAAACACAGTCAACCTGGAAACATTGTCTGCTCGAAGAAGAGTATCCGACCATAGCTTTATTTTTAATTTAATTAATAATCATATTGACTGTCCTCTCTCCTTATGCAAATCAATGTCTATCTACCTGAACGTGTATTGAGATCCAGAGCAGGATTTCAAACACTTAAATCCAGATCTACATGTGGATTAATTAATCCAATAAATCGCATTATTGCAGACTTTAGCACTCTCTTTAATCGTATTGATTTTTTTAGTGGGTCTTTGCATACTTTTAAAAGAGGGGCGTAGGATTATCGGATAATACCATACCTTTTGTACCATGAGTTTTTGTGCATGTCCCTTCTTTGTTATTTTACGTAAAGTCTTTTTTCCATTGTGTAAACATCTATGTAAGAGGGCTTCGGTCCGTTCATAATAAAATAAAATATTTACAAAAATAAAATAAAATATTGTTACAGATTAAATGTTTCCTTATGTCGATCGTAGATTGTTGCTAACAATATTATTATGATTTCAGCGCACTGGTTCGATCAATTGCTGTTTAAGACACTATTTGCAAATTACCACAATAATTTCTTCCGACGTTTCGATCCTACTTTAGATCATTTTCAAGAAAAATAGAAGAATTGCGTCTGTAATTTAACAACCGTTATTATGTTTCGTTTTGCGTAAATTTAAAGAAAAGGAGAAAATTGTTACCTACTTGCTTAGTGCGAAAGAAAATTCTATTTTTCTTGAAAATGATCTAAGGTAGGATCGAAACGTCGGAAAAAATTATTATGGTAATTTGCAAATAGTGTCTTAAATAGCGCTGAAGTGCGCTGAAATCATAATAATATTGTTACAGATTGTTACGATTACCAACGTGAATCATCGCAGAATTCCGAAAATGAATTTTTCGTTGCATTGGCACTAATAATTCGATCTCCCGATGTAAATAAATCACTTCGATCCCCAGTTTTTATGGTCGCTGGCCCGGCAGCGAACGTATCGAAGCTGCCGCGGATAAGTTGCAAATTTCCAGGAGAGGGTATCGGAGTGCTGATTCTCTACCGGTCTGGAACGTTGCCAGCAACGATTTTTCCGCAGCTTTGTAATTACTCGAGGTTCTTCGTCGGGGCCACGGCACCCGATTAAATATCATTTAGTGTAAACTCGGGGAACAGAAGCGAATCGAGGCATCGATCGAACCCGGGCCCGGTGAACCGAACATTGTGAGGACTCACGGAATCGGTGATCAAACGAGCCGGAGCCGGGCCATTAGCGGGAATAAAATTGAAACGCGGTAAATAAGCGAATCGGTAACGACTCCGCTGCGAAATCGGACCGCGAAAATTAAACGGCGGCCAGCACTGGGATTCCAGTCGAACCAGACAATTATTATCGGACGTATTCGCGCATTCGTGTCGCTTGTAAGTTCATCAAATTATATAAGGGAACGTGGGAGCTATTATAATATTTGTATGAAATTTTCCAATTCGCCTAAACCGACTTTGAATGAACTTGTCTGATTCTAGACGGGCTTGCCCGATTTTTAAAAGAAGAAAATGGGTGAATGTTATTATAATATTTATTTATAGACAGCGGATCTTTACGCAAAATAAAAACTTTCTACCCGATTTGCAACAAACTCGAGCGAAATAGAAATTGATTTTCTTTCTGAATATGTTTAATACGTTGAAAATAATACAATATAACAGTATTTTTAAATTCCTTTAATATTTTCACTGCTTTAAGTTGCACCTATTCATTTTCGTCATAAATGCGTAAAAAATTCGCTGTCTATTTAATTCAAATAAATCGAATCTTATTAGAGCTTGTAGAATTGACGATTTTTATATTTAATTTACCAGTTAAAATAGCTTGGGATGCAAAGGGTTAACAAATCATGACTTATTTTAATGTTTTGTTTGGTTCAAGGTGTTAAAGATGGATGAAGAATGGTGTCGTTCACATATAGAAGCGACAGCGAACGTGTTAATACTCTGTTAACGGAATGTGCCAGGTGTCCGAATACTTACGGACGATATAGCTTGTGTTTCAGCGTCGCGTCGGCGGAGACGATGATCGGCCGAAAGAGAGCAGAAAGAGAACACGGGGACAGAACTGGGCCACGGGAGCCCCGAAAATTCGTGCACGGCGTCTCGTGATTCATCAATGAACAATTCGACCCAGTTGTCACGCCGCGCCGGCATTAATAAGCTCGCGGACCCGGCGCGCTACCCGAGGAACTCGACCTCGACCCGATCGTCCAGTCGCGACGGCCAAATCGACTCTCGGTTTCGTTCCCGAAACCAGAAAAGAACCGATGACAACAGACCAAGAACCTCTATATCATCCCGTGATTCTTTCTCTCTCTCTCCAATTCTTCTGCGAGAACAAAAGACGCTCGGGGACACATCACGATTGCGTTTTTACTCCCGAGAATCGCTTGTCCGACGCGTGTGCCAACTATTTCGCGTAATTGGCGTACTGAGAATCGTTCGGAATGCTGTGGATATTTTCTTCGATACACTGTGCTGCCGAGAACCGAGATAATCATGGAATCATTCGTTGAAAGTGACTCGTTCTAATATTCCGACACTTTTAAAAAGACGACAACATTTTTAATATTGGACCACACGATTTGAAACTTTTGGCAAGTTAGAACAATTGGTTCGCTGCACAACGTGACCAAAATTTTTGAAAGAAATTGCAAGTTATCGGAATTGCAGAGAAAATGCTAAAAGTTACATTTTACAATTTTTTTATGTGGGCCTGTATTGTAAATTTAAAAAAGACGGTTTTTGTAGATCTATGTCAATTATATGCACTGTAAAAGTTTCATCGAAATCGGTCGATGCGGGAAGAAACGACAGGCATTGATGTAAGAATCCTTAGATTTACTGCAGTTATAGGCCGAAAATCGTGAAAATCTGCAATTTTTACCATATTTAAACGTTTGTAGCTCATTGCAACGTCGACCGATTTTGACGAAATGTTCAGAATACGTTTAATTGACACAGATCTACAAAACGTATTTTTTAAATTTTCGATATAGGCCCACATAAAAAAGTTGAAAAATGCAACTTTTAGTATTTTTTATACAATTCCGATCAATTGCAATTTTTGGAAAAGTTTTTTTTCACATCCTGTAGCAAACTAATTGCTCTAGCTCCCCAAAAAATGTTCAAATCGTATAGTAGAATATTAAAAAAGTTATCGTCCTTTCAAGAGTGTCCGAATATTAGCTAGTTGACTAAAGGTCGGGTCATATAAGCCTGTTCAGGCCAGTCGGACAGAATATTGTTATATTGTTATCGAGGTTTGTGTCACCTATTTTCGAACGGAAATGGCTCTGCCAGGCTTCGTTCCGATATTTCTTTTGCGGGACGAAGCTAATCCATTCTATAATTGTAATACTATAAAGTAGATGATGCTGCTTGCCGCAATATTGAAACATAAGAATGACTAGCTCACCATGTAATGTGTTGTCGTGACCGAAACTTGCGTGTTGTACCAATAAGAATAAAAAATCTAGAAACATCGGCGATAAGTAAATATTTTTGTTCCGACTATTTATCAATTTTTGTCCATTAAGTACTACTTGATATTTTGTTTTGACAGCAACGTTAATATTTTAGTAAAATACCGCCGGTGTCTCGGAAAGTGTACAATTAATTCTCGCGATGAAGAGTACCACTGTTGACCCATGGTCCGCAAATGTTTACCCGCGGTGTACGCGCGGAAAATCTGTTAAAGTAGAGACACATATAAAACAAGCATATACTCAACTTGAAACATCATAAAATTTGTAAGGAAATTGCAGGAAAACTGTAAGTAGAAAATTCACCCTAGAAATATATAGCGTCATTTTCGAGAAAAGAAGGAGACTCAAGGTCGGCAGAGGTCCGCAGGGATGAAACAAAGAGATTGCGAGAGACATTTCGCCAAAATAAAACCGTAGTTTCTTCAGAATCATGGGAAAGTTCTCAGGTGAGAGGTGAAGTTGAAATCGCGGGAAAGGTCAGACCTTTCCAGAAGTTTTCTTTGGAGTCAGGGGCGGTACGCTCGAGAGGGTTGGACGATGTTTGAGATCAGATTTCCGTCCGCGCCACCCCCTTGCCAGGGTAGAAATGCGATTGGAAATTTTCTGGACCAGTGAACGATCGGCTGGAAACGGTTTTCGACGCGACACGACGATGAACATGCTGTTGACCCTGCGGAAACAGTCGATCCGCGATTCAAGTTCAAGGGGTTTGCCAGATTATTTCTCCATTTGCCAGTAGAAAGCCGTACACTGTAGATCTTGACGTAATTTTCCATTTTCGTAGATTATTTTTTAAAAATTCTATTCAAGGACAAATCTCTTTCGTTGGTTAAAACATTCGTTGCGAGGAAATCAGACCAAAAATCCTTTATTACTTTCTTAATATCAATGCATTCTGCTGTTTCATAAATTTGCATATATTTTAAATGCAAAGATATCCTCGGTCCAGTGATAAATAATTTTTCGAACATTTTCATTTAATGTAAATAATCAATTCAACGTCATGTTTAACGAAGTCTGTATGAGCATTAATACAACTCGGAAAGTTTTCGAATGCATCATATTTGTTTCTCGAAAAAAAACAGCTGAATCGACTATAAACAAATTTCGGGAGCCTTCTTTCGCAAAACATTCCACAGTAAACATTTTATAGGTTGATTGTTCGCCGAAAATAACGTAGTTCTCCCAATAAAAAATGTATAAGCAATTCGTTCGCGCATGAAAATATAATCCCCGTGAATTCGTCTTAAAATGTTTATTTGACGTTATGATTGCATTGAATGTGCAAATGTTCTTCGCTGCGAAGGAATTAAACGAATGATTGCCAGAGTGAAACAAAATTGCAGCTTATGGGTGGGATAATATTATAAATTTCGTTTCGCCGTTATATTTCTCTTTGTGTCGTTCCCGAACAAACGGTTCGTTTGATTTATTTCTTTTTTTTCCGCGTTTCGGGACATTTATTTAAACTGACCATTCATCCACAGTTTCCGATAATATCTGCCGCTTTATCTACGCGAAGCGAAACGTTCTCGAATTAATTCCGCGTCCGGGGATGGTTTTCAACAAACCGTCCACGCAATTTTATCGGGTTCGCAAACACGAGCGGTCGACTCTCTCGGATTTCCACGCGTGTCATCGCCACGATCAAACAAAAAAAAAGAATTGAAATCACGTAGCATTTTTGCCTAATTTCACTTTCGCGCGTGAAAACGAGACCGACGGAATCAATGACCGGCTTCATTAACTGTGGAATTCGTGGCTGGAGAACACTTCCCGAATTTTACCAATTACCGCGCCATTAACGGACGAGCATTCGAAATCATTTCGCCGGAGCAAATCTCCGAAATAACGCTGACTTAATGTTCCGATAAGTCCCATTTATTTATTCGTTTTAAATGAAATTTAAGACAACGTATTCGACATTTCGCACGGTGGGTGGGAGTTGCATAAAACTGGACGCTATTAATGTTAATCATTGGACTGCGGATTTTATGCATTTACGACAAAAATGAGTAGGTGTAATTTTAAAACAGTAAACGAATTAGAAGAATTTAAATATACTATTATATTACTTTTAACCTATTAAACATATTAAGAGAAAAAACAAATTTGTTGCAATTCAGGTAGAACATTTTTATTTCGCATAAAGATCTGCTGCCTATTAATCATACATTAATTAATATGGTATTTCCTAGAATGAGAAACTGTCTTTATAAACCTACCCTTATAGGAGGTGTTTCAATGCAAGGAACTTTTGTGTATACCCTCATAAACTGATTAATAAATTGCTTCAAAAGACTTGAACTTGACTATTATTTATTTGAACAATGTGTCCTGTTCACAGTTTATTTTACCGAAATATTAGCTTTCGAGAAGACCTAGTTAGTTTGCACTGATTTCATGATACGAACATTTTTTAATCAATTCCATTTATTGGAACGGTGCGTCGACTAGAAAAAAATCCACCGTGTTAGATAAATACACCACCGGCGTTCGCTAAGTAATGAAAAACGCCGAGGAATATCGATATTTGTGCGATGTACGCCGGCAACGATCCGTTTTATTTCCTTTCGTCGATCGTTGGACCTCCGGAGAACGAAAAATGACTATTACTTTTTTATTTGTTAACCGATGAATCGCCGCGAACAACCAACCCGGAGATACGGTAGACCGGTAACGTGACGTGCGAACAAACAAAATGTGCTGTAAACGCACTAGACCGCGTTTTATTTGACGTGAACTGCCAAGGCCTATCACTCGATAAAAGTGAAATACGATCGACGCGCGAAACATACAATAGTCCGCGAAGGTTTACAGATATACGGAAAAGTTCATTTTTCGTTCGTAAATGAAAAAATTGTTTAACAAAAATGCTTTTTGATTTTTCAATTCAATTAAGACGAACGTAATATTTCTCTCCTGAAGCCACAGCTGTTCAATAGGGTATGAGTCTCCAGGAAAAAGTTAAAGGTAGCTTAATCAAGAGTCAATTTCAGATTACACAGAAGCAGAACTTTAAAACTAGACTTGGACAAGCCTTGGACGAATCCTCAAGTCATATTCAGGTGAAATGATTTTGCTGACTCCATCCAGGTCTAGAGTCAACTCTGTGGCTGAGGCTAATTTAAGACTAGTTAAATCCTGGGTGAAGTCTAAGACCTAGCTAAGGCCAAATTAAATTCACTTTGAGTCTACATCAACACTAGCTCCATACAGAGTTAAGACCTTGTTCTGTCCAAGGCAGACGAGTATTACTTCCGGCTTAGGTCTCTCTTGAAGCCGCAGCTGTTCAATAGGGTTTGAGTAATCAAGAATCAATTTTAAATTACACAGAAATAGAACCTTCTTTAAGGCTAGACCTGGACAAGGCTTGGACGAATCCAAAATCAAGTCATATTCAGGTGGAATGATTTTGCTGAGTCACATCCAGGTCTAGAGTCAACTCTGTGGCTGAGGCTAGTTTAAGACTAGTTAAATCCTGGGTGAAGTCTAAGACCTAGCTAAGGCCGAATTAAATTCACTTTGAGTCTAGATCAACTCTAGGCCCATACAGAGTGATATGGAATAGATATCCTTGCGACCAAGGGAGACCCGATAAGAAGCATCAAACATCACCACGGGTGAAATGCGAATAGTAGGATCCCAGGTGGTGTTATGGGCGGTGGGGTTTTAGTGGGTAGGGATTTAAGTCCCGTTCCCCCAACTGTCACCTCGGGGAGAGCCGAGTCCCACACTACCCCCAACCTCCATCTTCGGGGGGTGTACGTAACGATATTTCCCCACCGCCCTAAAATAAAAAAATAAAAAAAAAGGCCTATACAAAGTGAAGACATCGTCGCGTCCGAGCGTTGCTTCCGGCTTAGGTCTCTCTTGCAGCTGTTGAATAGGGTATGAGTTCTGCCGAAAGAACGAGCATAAATGTGAAACCTCGTCTCACCTGGGAACCCCTTCTTGTATCCAGGAGGCAGAAACGCCGCCGGCGGCGTGATCGGTGGGGCAGCGTCCCAGCATGGCACGACATCCGGTTGCATCGCGTACCCGGTCGGAAGCTCGAGCACTTTCTGCTGCTTCTCGCAGCGTCGACGTCGACGACCGCCCGGCGCGAACGTTTTCACGGCCGCGAGAAAACCGACGCCGCTCATCTCTTCCTTCTGGGATTTCGTGTCTGGCGCGATACTTCGTCGTCCGTGCCGCCCGGGGCTGGACACCGTGATCCAAGATGGCGGACGGGACCCCGGGGAACTCTTCTGCGGAGCTTCCCTGGATCAGGATTCGGTTTTTTGCGCACGCGATCAATCTAAGCGAGCGGATCGATTCAGACACGACTCGAGAACCCGCCGCGCCGTGATCCGGGCGTGATCTCGACTCACTGCCGGATGATTTCGATGATTTCTGCGCGGTTCATGGTGGATGAATGGCGCCCGGCTGTTGGAACCATGGCGGAAATGAGTTAGGGACGCCTGTTTGCTCCCGGTGGCCGTTTTGCGCTCGATTCAGAACTTGCTGAATTGTCTCACGAAAGTTTTAATTTGCTCCATTCATCGGACAACCGCGGTCATGTTCTTTTAGACGAGACCCAACTTGGAGGAGTCCACTCAGAAATATTTTCTGAATTCGTTACATTGATAAATTACTCTCGAACGGTAAGAGCAGATCGGAGATCTTAAATATTTTGTTAATTTGTCACGCTCGTCGGACAATCTTTTAAGTTCCGGAAATTTTTAGGTTCCGGATAAGTAGAACATCCGAGAAAAAATTCTGCTTGCGACGTCTTGTTTTCGTGAATAAATTATTACGATCACTGGAGTTTATGCTACTGTTTACTTGGACTTCAACCAATCGTCTGATTTATAGAGACACTATGCAAATCGAGGGAATAGAGTTTATTGCACAATGGTAAAATCTTTCTGCGCTTCGAGTTTGCGGTATGTTTCATTCGTATCGTTCATTGATATTCACTTCAACGGCTGCGTTCATTTGTGAGATTCACGCGCGATGACAAATACAGGACAGCACTAAATTCTTGATAGCTCCACTCTTCTGTCGTCACGTGATATATTTTGTCACATAATGGGAATTTATTCCGCTCGTCGGTGCGGAAACGACAGAATATATTGTATAATTTATCAAGAAAATTATGCAGAGTTGCCTCGAGTAGAACTATTAATAACCCGGAGACAATTAAGCTGACACATCGGGCGCAAAGGGCTATGCAAGGGCTCCATTAGAAGTGAGTCTGGTGGTGGGCTGGGCTTTGAAACGATTACTGATCGTATGAATGTTGCATGCTCACAGAGTGTTGATTGTTTAACAATCGCGAAGTGCGTTGCTCGAAGGCAAAAATGAACTATCTCGATCCTCGGAACAATAATTTCGTTGCACTATCAACGAAAATACAAGAATTTCAGAATTATATACTTAATCTTAAATTTAACAAATCAACGGACTGAGATGTAATCATTTATTTTATTCGAGAATTGATAGAAACGATTGAAAACTATGCTTTCATATTCGTTCATGAAGTTGTTCACTTTCACCCTCCTCGCAGCGACCGAAAGACAACTCGAGGAACGGGTTGAACTTGAATCGAAATGGTGCTCGAATAGACGGTTCATTGATACGATCAACGCGATACGTTTCAACAATAGCGTTCTGGAAACTGACTGGGTGTCCGTCGCGAATTGCCCAGCTGTTATTTTCGCGACGAGCTGCTCGTTTCAGCCGAACAATCGAGGCTATTATGTTTTTAACACCAGTTGCGTCCGCGAATCGAACCGCGAACGGTGGAAACTTTTAATTAGCAGCCGTTAAAACGTCGCTTCGACGTTCTCCCGGGATCGTTCCGGGCTGTGAAAAAAAACCACTTGATTCACGACGTCGATCCTGGTTACGAGAAATAAAACCGAGGAATCCCCCGAGGATGATTCCTTTCGAGATCCGCTCGCCGGCGGCACTTTGCGCTTAGAAGCGCAGCTGGCTTGCTTGAGAAAATCGATTGATTCTGCCTTGGTCATTTTGCGACAATCTTTATTCATACAAATACTTCCGTTTGAAAAATCTATAATCATCGGTATCGATCATTTTCTTTCCAACACGAGGATTTAACTGTTTCAAATTTCCACTACTCGAGGATTATAGTTTTTAATTTTTTCTCTATTGCAAAACCGACCTTCCGTAATGAAACGACAAAGCTCGTTATTATCCCCTCGCAATTTCTACCTTCGAGTGAAACAGTTTCGCGAGTGAAGGGTAAAACTCTTAGCTATTATATTCTGAACTTTATTTATGGCTTATAAATGTGATTAACCGTGGTTATAAAAATTTAAAATAACTTCAATTTCCGAAGAATGGGAAGCAATTCGGTAAAATTCATCCCCCGAAACTTCAACCCCTATGTTCCACTCTATTAACGGTTGCAAGAAATATTGACCGAAATATAACAAATACTGGATATAATCGATCTTATTCCTATTAGAATTCATTATCTAAAAATGTCAATTTCCGAAACTGGGAGATCATTCAGTAATTCATCCTCAGAAGCATCCCAAACGATTTCAAACAAGTCTCGATCAACTACTGCAGTCGTTGAAGAATTAACCGGAAAACTCACCCCTCGGTTCACTCGAAAAGAGAATAAAAATGTGAATCTTAGATCCCGTTAAGTGGAATAGCTCGCGATTGTTTGTTGGTTGAAATTGAAATGTTGGACATGAAGAATCGAGTGTGGAGTCGAAGGGAGCGACGATTTCCGGCGAACCGAGCACGCGGACACCCAGTCGACGTATGCGTGCACCTGGTGCGAGGGAGTCGGGTTGTCAACGGGTGACCTTGACAGATCCTGGACAGTTCGGAGGTGGCGACCGGTGGCGGAAACGAGAATCGATCACCAGTTGCGCGCGCGACGACCGACACCGATAAATCCACACTTGGTTGGAGGTGCGCTCCGGCGAAGAGCGTCCACCGAACTGACGGCGAACGGTTCTCCGTCTTTCTTTGCCGCGGCTCCGTCGAGCCCGGCCGAAGATCGCCGAGCGTCGGTACCGAGGGGTGCCGGAGGCGGCCGATCCTCGGGGGTTGGTTGCGTGCGCAAACCGGGCAGCGAGCGCGAGATCGCCGCTGCAAGACGCGTGGGCGATCAAGGGCTGCTCTTGTGCCGGGGATTCATGCAGGGCCGGGCAAACGCTACAAGCTAGAAGGCCCTATCTCTACTCATCTACACCTTTCTATTAGGCTGTTGCATATGAAATGCCCCGATTTTTAACAGTGACATTAAACAAACGCAATTTTGTATACCCAATGTATTCTATTTAGAAATTCTAAGTTTCTTAATTGTATTACGGTAAAAATAAAATATGGTCATTCACATTCTGTAGTTCTTTTTTAATTAATCACCACATTTTCACCAGGAGTCACATAATGCTATCGTCAATAAGTTATTTTTCCAGACATACAAAAGGAACATAAACTTTATTTAAAAATAAAATTATACAATAAATATAAAACTCTATAAAAGTAACAGACACGTGGTTGCCTTACAAAAATGAAAAGAATTATTTTATTTAGACTCTGCGCGATTCTTATTATGAAACGTGCTCCAATAAAGATATTTATTACATCATTTCTTATGGAAGCATCTTTATAATTTCATTAATTGATTTTTTTTATTAATGATTAAATTTTGCATATCAGCGAGGCATTTTTTAAAACTTTTTTATTTGGGCCCTTAATGAAAATTTAAAATATATGTTTTGTAGATCTATGTTAGTTATACACGTGCTGACAATTTTCAATATAGGCCCACATAAAAAAGTTGTAAAATGCAACTTTTAGTATTTTTTCTACAATTCCGATCAATTGCAATTTTTGAAAAAATTTCTTTTCGCATCCTGTAGTAAACTTGTAAATGTAGTAAAGTTGCTCTAGCTTTCCAAAAAAGTTCAAATCAATAACAATATTAAAAAAGTTATCGTCTTTTTTAGATCGTCCAAATATTAATTCGAATAACTGTGTATGTACTTTCATTCCTAAAATTTATTAATCAGAAAATGGCTACAATGAATATACATGTTACACTTGTAAATAAGTATTTGATGTACATCTTTGCAATAAATAAAATTTTCAATTTCTTAATGATAAATTTACATTTGATTTGATTTTTTTCACAAAACCTTACTTAAAAATACTTTATTTGTAAAATGTTGAATTTTTGATTAGCAAAAGGATGAATTTGGAGTGCAAAATCTATAACAACGAATTAACACTTAACCTGCATGTTCTGGGTGCTATTTCTTCAAGGAGGTTGTATGTCATTGTTGAGTTCTTACATTCCACAACGCAATGCTAACAATATTTCATGGTTTGTAGTTTTCAGCTTCTGTAAGACACACTTATACTGTATACTAATTAACTGGTTTCTGAAGAATGATATTAATTATCACCGGGATAAATCATTTAAACGTCAGAGTAATATTTGAATGAAAAAAGCTCTTACTACTACAGGAAATGACTCTTCCAGAACCATTGAAAAATATTTTTTATCGTTAATGATGGCATGTTTCAGGAACAAAGCAGAAGTGTTTCAGTTTGTAGCTATTTAATCAAAGCGTGAGCACAACTTCGAAAACAAACCATTTTGTTTGGCGTTAAAAGCTTTTGAAACATTGATTGGAAAATGTTTTTGTTGAAAAAATATTGATGGCAGAGGATTGGAAGCTGCGGATGGATTCGTAAAGTGGTTCTGTCAATTAGTTTGGTAATGAAGATTCATAATTAAGTTTCGAATATATGTTTTTTAAAAAAATTGAAGATATTTTATTTTATATATCATCACTGTTAATCAATTATTATTCCGAATCATTTAAAATATTTTTTACTAGATTTTAGCCGTCAGTGCTCGCGAAAATATTATCTCGATTCTTCATCCCCCCGCGATCATTTATTTCCTACTTCTGAATTTTCCAAGAGATACTATGAAAATTGAGTTCTGTTTTTCGGGTTATTTATCATTGTGAGGGGAGCTTTTTCATTTATCCTCTGCAACGAAAGACTATTGATGGACTGCGGATTTTGAATGCGGAAGTAGCGTTGTAATGGACTGATTTCTGAAGAATGATATTAATTATCGCCGGGAGTACCGAGTAATAAATGGTCTGCAATGACTCGTCGAAATTACGAGAACGTTTTTACTAAGATCTTCTCTTGGTGAAATTTTTTTACTAATTTCACACGGCGACGTATTTAGTTTGCCTTGCTTGAAAAGAAATTACTAAGCAGTGAAAGTGACTTTTCCTGTTTGTTCTGGTCGCAAGAAAGAAAAACATGAAATAAAAGTCTCTTTTAGTCACCATCGAGCGAACATTTTCATTGTACTCTGCATGCTTGTTTACGCCCACGAGTGCGTAAAACCATAGCAAATAGTTTGAGAATGTTCCTTCTGTTTATTCATCATTATTATTTAAAACATTTCTCGAGAACAGTCTGCTTTTTCACTAAGGATATGCACACTTTGATACTCGACGTTCGCGTTACGCGAGTATGGAGAAACGTCCAGCTTGCATAACGAATGCAGACAGATATCATTGTGCATTTTCGTATAGCGCTGCACACCGTTGGTCATCTTCATTTTCTCCAAGGATGAGGCAATAATAAATGGAAGAACTTTGTTTCATGTCGTACACGAGCCGTGATACTGTTATAAATGTGTTAGACTATCTAAAATAAGATGAATTGGCTCGAGATACTCGTACACTTCGAAAATAATTTGGTCAAGTCTGCGAAGAAATTATTTTCTGACTTCTTTACTTACGACTCGTTTATTAGAAATTATGCAGCTCAACTATTAGAGAATTATTCTCTGGATTTACTTATTTTCTTGGAATTTCTTGGAAATTGAGGAATTTTACAGCTTTGATATTTAATAATCGCTGACCGAAAATACAAGTAGAAAATCCCCAGTGGAAAATAATGTTATCACATTTCTCGCATGAATCCTTAAAAATGCGCTGTATGTTCTACGAATTTTTACGATCTAATCGATTTTCAGGAGATTTTCGCACACGTCCCCACCTCGTGTAGAGCACTCCACCTAAGAAGAAAATTGCAAGGATTTAAAAAGCGATCGGAATTCCCATGCAATTCGAGTTTACAGCAACACCGATCATATATCCAAAGGCGTACTTTTATGAAAGGAGGAAACGCCTCTTCGGTCATCCTCCCACGCGTAAATGCAAAAACTGTATTCACGGATACCTATGTTTCGATCACATCGTCATTTGAGAATTTCGTGGAGATATTTCAATTCCTAGTTCGTGGGAATGGCGTTGGTGATAAAAACATTACCGATGAATTCTTCGGTAAATGAATGATTTACGACGATTAATCTCCGAGCTTGTTTAATAAAAGAATATCTTTTAAAAGCAAAATTTTTTAATCGCGGAACCCACGTGTGTTTTCCACATTTTCGCCTGAGATTAATTTTTTATAGTGATATTTTTAGTGAATTTATCATTTCCACTGGTTTCTCTGTACCGTTCCAAATATTTCTTTATTTGTCGAATATCTGATTAAGCTAATCCGATTAATAAAAACTTGCAACACGTTAGAATATAGCACATATAGCAAACGAAGAATGACCTTTCTCTTTATATGATCCCGACATTTAGCGATTATTGAAACAATGAATGTTACATCCGCGAAACGCTCACGGCTACCATGGAGGCTGCAATTTATACAGGTCAGTGGTGGAATTCAATTCCACCGGGTGCAACAAAAGTCACGAAACGGCGGAAATAAATATTTCGCAGCTAATACATGCGCACCTTTTGCCTCCGTGAATTTTCGATTCGTTCCGATTGTACCGACGCTGTTCAATGAAAATTTATTCCCTCTATCGAAGGCTTTCAAAGATTACAACGTGGGAACGCGTCGATCAATATATCGAACACGAAACATTTTATATTTTAATTACCACGTTTAAAAACGAGGAAAATTCATGTTCGTTGAATAAACATCCTCTGTTGCCCCATAAAATCACGCGGATATTTCAAAGAAAACATATATAGTAGTATGATTTTGCATTAAAACGATCCAGAGTTAAATATGAAAGCAAATATCGCGGCAAGATAAATACAAATGTTACTTCGAATAAATAAAATTGAAGAGCAAAGCTTTGTTTCGAACCAGTCGTTTGTTATCTCTCGTACGGTTTAATTTTCCCGCGATCCGAGTCGAAACAAAACTGCCGGAAAAATGTCGTGATCCATGTCGAATAAAATTTCTTTGCGAAGTTCTCCTCTCCAGTTCAAAGAGACCGAGTTCCATTGAACAGGACACGGCTAAAGAATCCACTCATTATTTAACTTCTCCACTCATTGTAAGAACGAAAACATACATGACATGACATTTATACAATGTGCACGGTATAGTGATCGGATCGAGGCAGCGTACCCTCGAGCAACGTATTTCAATGCCGAGGTTGAACAACGCTAAGTGTGCGGTTGTAGCAATCTAGCTCCACCAGGATAACAATGTGAGATAACGATGTTTTTCTTCCTCGAGTCGAATAAAGAAATATTTCGAAATGCGTAGCGTGTACATCATTTCTACATTGAATTCTACATCGAAATAGGTCTACTTTCACTATCGAAAAGAGATTAACGTGGCAGTCATTAAAAAAGAACAGAATTGAAACACTTTTGTCCTTCTGGTAGCTGTCGAGTTAGACACAGTTAGATAAAAATCGACAATCCAGAGGATTAACCCTCGGAAGAGAATTAAATGGCTGACTACTCCCGGTAACAAATTATGCGATCAAATGAAATTTACTCTTCGGTATGCTCTCCCCTCTCCGTTCCCCTGCTTAAAATCTCAGCTGATAATTTTTCGTGAGTCGCACCGCACTACATCCGAGTGTTGTCCAGAAGACGGACTTCTCAATGCACTATTTTCCCCATGTTCTGCAATATTTCAGCTTCAATTTAAAAAATAAATCATTGCTCTACCTCATTTCTATCGAAAGTTCTCTGATTGTGACACAAAATTCATCGGTTTACAGTCAATGGTCGAGAGCTAATTAATTTTCCGAGGCGTCTATAATTTTTCAACCGAACGTAACATTCTATATGGCGGTTCGGAAGTCGTAGGGGCTGGTAGGAGGGTGGAGCGAGAAAACTCCGCGATTCGCAGCGTCTGATCGTGTGGCGAGAGGGTGCCGCGCGAGGCCGTCCCGAGCCTGAGAACGAAAGAGAGGGTGGCTCGGAGAGTAGAGAGAAGAGGAGCGTAGAGAGAGGAGAGCGGCAACCAAGAGAGAGTGAGAGAGAGAGAAGAGGGCTGGCAGAGGGGCGACCGCGTTGTGCCGCGCTACTCCGTACCCCGGGCAAGGGAACCGATCGTTACTGGAAAACTCGAGCGGTGGAGAGGGGCCTTTTCATTTTCCAAGGGGGCGCGCAGTCGGCTGGGCGGCTGGAGAGCGCGGGAGAGGCTGCCGATGTGCGGATGGAAGGAGGAAACACGAGGAGAGACACGAAAATTCGCCCTTCACCGTTCTGTGTCGCCGTGACACAACCGACCGCCACGAGGGAGGAGGATTACCGGCATATGATCGGGATCCGGTGTATCTCGTTCGCAGTATCGATCATTACTCGGTCGCTGCTATCCCTCTTTCCCTTTTTCTCTCTTTCTCTCCCCGTGCTCAGCGTGGCCAGCTCCTCAGCGTGGGCGTCGGTGCAGCCCTCCGCAGACACGCCGGCCTCGAGGCCCGATGACCTTGAGATTCGCAAAAAGGAAGACGAGACGCTGACGAGACTACCCGCGCCGAAATCCGCTTCGTGACATCATCGCCGATCTACTTGGACGATAGTGCGTGTGTAACCCGTTGACTTGTCGAGTCCAGCTCACGGTCTAGGTTAGATCTGGGATAGATTCAGTCTGACCCTGAATGTGTGAACACGTCGAACAGAAGAATCTAGTAAATGTTTGTTACTCTTTGGTTTGGAATCGAGCTATATGTTAATCTTCCGCGGTAGATCCCCGGTGATCTTTCGGACTTTGAATGTTTCTGCACTGGGAGTGCCGACTAAAACGAAATTTCTCGGAGGATCATATTCTCGACTCGGAGGGAAACAAAAATCAAGGATTACTATTATTAATACTGAGCACTGCAATTTTAAAACTGTATACAAAGTTTAGAAACGAAAGTGGTAAGTCTGGGTGTGTAGTCACACGGTGCGTTCTAGGTGCAGTCTACGGTATGAGCCAAGAACAGGAGTGGATAGAGCCCGAGTTATAAGACAGTCAGGAGAAATACGAACAGCGGGCCCTGTCAGGGCCCTGACTGCTCTTAAGGGCTTATAAAGTCCTAGACGTGCGGTTTTTCAGTG
This sequence comes from Lasioglossum marginatum, assembly GCA_028455795.1. Lineage (NCBI taxonomy): Eukaryota > Metazoa > Arthropoda > Insecta > Hymenoptera > Halictidae > Lasioglossum > Lasioglossum marginatum. Next base: position 3,991,592 of record CM052264.1, on the reverse strand, counting down.
GGTATTGGGGACACCGACCACCTGTGTCTCCCGAGTCCCACACTACCTCCATTCGGGGTGTATGTAAATGTATTTTTTCCGCACATCTTGGACTATCAAGACTTTTAAAATTTTCAAGACTCAAGAGTTTCAAGAATATCTGATTTCGAATAAATATCGAATTAATTAGTATTACCCGGTTTGTTTGAACGAATATTATAACCTACAGATTTTTACAGATGCAAAAATTTCTCTTGAAAATGATCCACATTGGGATTGAAAGGTTGAGAACAATTGAAAATTGCAAAACTGCTTTGTGAGTAACAATTGATCGAACCTGTAGCGCCGATATCATTAAATTGTTTATTTATATATCGAATTGATTCGAAACTCTGTGGTGATTGATTTGTTCGAAAATTTTGCAAGGCAGTGTATTGTATGCCCATCACTAGCCTAACTACAAAAAGTCACGTACTGGGCCCAATGCAACGTCGCCCAACGCAAGCCTCTACATTATAATTTGGGAATGTTGACTTTTTAATCGCGAGCTTTTTATCCGATGAAAGAAATTTTACCATGTATGAAATGATTATGATATAGTCTTTATAAAATTGTTACACATTCCGGATTTGGTTCAGCCAGATCGATAATCCCTGGCAGGTTCAGGGAACGGTCCGGTTACAGGAGAGAATTAAACGTTCGACGGATTCCGTCGGTTGTATGATTTCTGTGGGATTATTTTTGGGTGAACAGGCGGAGGGATGGTTTGTTTAGGCGACGTTGTTTGTACTGGACAAATACCTGCCGACGCGTGCGGTGCGGAACTCTGATGTATTATGTACGTGGATTTCGTTGGTGCTATTTGCAAATGCGGCCTTTGTATCGTATGGTTTCGCTTTAACGCGGTTTGAGGCTCGGGGACGCATAAGATAGGATTTAGAAGAGGTGTCACACACGCAAGAGAATTTTTCGAGGCTATACTTCTGAGTAGTGATAGGACCTGAATCGCTTCGATTGAATGTCCACGACAAAAAATTCGAATCACTTGCAAGATCATTCGAAGCCCAGAACTCTTGAAACTCTTGGACGCTTTGAAAGTCTTCATAGTCTTGAAAATCTTGAAAGCCATAAAACTTTGGAAGGTTTGTAAGAATTGAAGTTCTTGAAATGTTACATCTATCACGAATCAGTGATTACGTCATGTCAGCATTGGGATGAATAACAGTATGAACGTACCAATATTATAAAAAGTATAACATTTATATTAAGATTATCAAGACTTTTAAAATTTTCATGACTTAAAGACTTTCAAGAGTTTCAAGGATTTCTGATTTCGAATAAATATCGAATTGATTCGAAACTCTGTGGTGATTGATTTGTTTGAAAACTTTGCAAGACAGAGTATTATATTATTATTATTATATTTATTATAAACGGACCGAGGTCCTTTGTGTTTACAATAGGAGAAAGACTTAACCCAAATTAACTAAGAAGGGACATGCATAAAAACTGTTGGAATAAAGGTAATGATATTATCAGTTAATCCTGCGTAATTTTCTCTTGAAACGTGCAACGACTCATTAAAAAAATCAATACTATTATAAAGAGTATTGAATGCTCATCGCTACTTCTGAGCTTTATACTGTTTAAGATTTTTCGAGGAAACGTGAACCAGTCGAATTTTTAATATCTAACCGTGTTATAACACAGCTTTTTATAACGTTGCTCGCAGAACTAGCCGCGGTAGTCGGACAAAGGAGAACGTTACGAAAAATAATAAATGTGTAGCACGATAAGGAATCTAATTAAGTGGCAGAACAAGAACTTGGGACTACACAGAAAAGGAAGTTCAGCTCTGGCTAAGTAGAACAAGAAGTTTCAATTCTCCTTGAAGCAGAACAGGAATTTTGATGGAGATGTACACTGAAGGGAGAGTTTAAGCTCGGCTGGAAGTAAAATAGAAGCGGCGAATGAAATATAAATTTAAGTAGGAGAATTCAAAGCCAGACACCGGTCGTACCAGGAACTGGTGAGCAGATCCAAGTAGGATTGAGAATTCACAATCAGACGTGAGTAGAATGTGAATCAATAATGAAATACAAGTCGAACAGGATTAAAATCATAAATCCTACGTGGAATAAAACTTTAAAGTCAGACATAAGTGAAGTTGAACTTTCCAGTCAGACCCAAGTAGAATGAGACTTCAAAGCCAGACCTAAACAGAGTAGTACTTCACAGCTACACCTAAGTGGAATGAAAGTTTAAAGTCAGACCTCAATGGAATGGGGCTCCGCAGGTTGAATAAGTCATCAAAATCAGATCTAAACAGAATTCACAGCTAGACCTAAGTGGAATGAGACTTCAAAGTCAGACCTAAATGGAGTAGGCCTTCATAGTTTGACTTAACTGGAACAACTCATCAAAGTCAGACCTCAGTGGAATGAGATTTCAAAGTCAGACCGAAATACAATACAATCTCTACGTTACACTTAAGTAGAATAGGTCTACGAAAGAAAACATAGAACAGCACTTCCAATTGATAATCAAGTGGAATCGAAATTTACAGTCCTAAATGGAATAAGATTTCAAAGTGAGACCGAATCATTGTAAAATTAAAGATATGCAAAAATGTGTACCTTGTCCTACGTAGAATAAAAGGATTCACAATCGGATTTCAACAGAATACGAATTCTCAATCATTTAGGGTCGCATCTCAGTAGAATAAGAATGCATGATCAGACGTAAGTAGAACAAGAGAGATCAGACCTCGGTGTAGAAGCACAACATTGGCAACATGAAAAATTGGATAATGCAGTCTGCAGTTGAAAGCTTTCGCTACATCAGTAACATGTAAGAGAGAGCCGATACGAAGCGGGACCAATCGGATAATAGAACATATTTTACTGTCGAGTCTGTAACACAAGTTCCCATGCATCATGCCCGAGATATTGCCACGCGGAAGCTGCTCCCTAATATTTACGGATCGATCAAACGAGACGACAAATGTACATTTTCATGGACGCAGGTCCCGAGAGAAAACAGCGGAAATTTTTCAGCCTCGATCGCGATCCGGGAATAAGAAACCGTCGCGGCGCGTCGTCGGTGGCAGGATAACTGTCGACGACCGTGAAGTATTTTCGGAATATTTATTTAAACACAGGTGAATTTCATATGTACACTGCTCGGCAGCTTATTCGCAACGTCGTCGTACACGATGCGTGGGCGGGTCGAATTTTTATGAAGACGTCGTCCCGGTTTTTCCACGAGTTTCCATTGCTCCCGAACAGGCAATAAATTCTTCTCCGCTTTTAAACAGAACATTTTTCGCCCGGCAAAGCTTTGTGGAATTTGTCGTTGCTATTTTCTCCGCGTGGGAGGATCACCGAAGGATCGATGTCTGTCGGTAACGTTCACAAACGGTTCGTTTGCAGCACGCGGGAAATATTGTCGCCGGAAGAGTTATCAGAACAATTGGAAATCAGTATTTTGGTACGCACGGGTTCTGTTAACGACAGAAAATTGCTTCATCGAACTGTGTATGCGGTATTACAATGTTTCGCAATAAAGCGAAACCTCTCGGATCAACATCGATACAGTAATAATAATAATAATAATAATAATTAGTTTTCATAGCATGGGAGACCAGCAAGTGTGACACCGTACATTCATGCGACAAATTATTTCGATAGCTCTTTCCACCGACCGGATTAAAAATATTCACCGGGGAAACCAAAAATTTGTATTCACGTCTCGCGGATCGCGTCCCATAGATGGACAACCTGTTAATCAAATAATTTCTCGAGCGTGCACGCGTGAGATATTAATTCCGATGTATCGGTATCAATGAATAAATTATTGCCAATTATAATTGAGCCGCGATCAATAATGAACGCGACATGATTCGTACAGATATCGAGGACACGATAACACGATTAAACGAGACAGTTTGAATAGCGTAGGAAATAAAGGGTTATCGAGTAGCGGAGTCGAAGACGATCGATTCGATTAACTAGCCGGAACCAGCTTAGCAGTGTCGTTATCAAAACTCGCATCAAGTTCGCGCTCGGCCGGCGTCGAACGCGACAATAAACCGAATTAACGGACTCGTTGATGGCGCGGAGAGGCTTATCATCGCGGCCGATTAAACCCGATTCCAATTTACAATCGTTAAGTGGTCTAGACTAATTCGGAGCTGGAATTTCACCGCGCCGAGAAGAATTCCGACGGACGGCGGGCGCGTCTCGCACAATGGAAGAAGGGGAATGGTGGTTGACGAAAAAAACCGGGGCTAAGCAGGCATTCGCAGAAGCACCCTTCAATTAGAATGCGAGAGGCATCGGGCTCTGAATGACCCATTCACGGATCACTTACGAGCGCGATGTCGTTCGGATTTCCGTGCGAGCACCGCTCTTCGCCGCATACGACTCGATTTATCTCAGAAATTCAAGCTAGATGGACAAACATTTTTGCATACATCTCGCTGCACGACTATCTCCTACTTATCATCGAGAAGCTTTTATTTTCCAAAGTTCAATAGAACTACATAAAAATCATTCTTTTGTAGAGTGATTTCACAAATTATTCAAGTCTTCATGCTCCCCTCTATCCTGCTACATCAAGCACGAATGGTATAGAAAAAATTTAAGCAATCAGTGATGAAAGTGGAGCTTTACAATGAGCCCAGGTATATCATTCAACGATTTTTTTTCAAGATGTTATAATTGTTTAAATATCAGACATTTGTAGGTGAGATTTTTCAATATCTTTTATTCAATATTTTTTAATATCAAATTTTAGTTGTACACAGATGATGTTGACCTGTCGATTAGATCAGCAGTATCGATTTTCGTTCGATTTTTCCGAAGAATCGGTTCTTGTCACGTCTCCCACGCGTTCTGTTCTGTTGCGACGACGTTCTCTGCGCGCGAACGAACCTCGAAAGAGGCTTTCGCTCGACCGCGCCAGACAAAAGTGGCTTTGTTATCGAAAATCCTGGCCGCTTTTGTGCCGGCCATCGCCGCTTCAGACACGGTTTCTCACCGTGGAACGGCTACTTTTGCGACCGTGTGGACGTGTTACGATTTTTAAGGGCTTTTATATCCTACAGAGCTTTTCGAGCGATTGGAATTATTGGCCGGGCCCAATAGGTCTAATGGGTTTTTAACCCTCTGTAACATCGCGCGATACTCTTCAAATATTATCCGATTTTCCCACCAAAACCAGCATTTCTATTGATGCGCCTTTGCAATCGGGGAGTTCTTAAGCATTAGCACTCGAATGGTGACTCTGAGGCGCCATTAAAAATTGCTTGACTATTTTTCGAAATATTGTTTACATTATTAAATATGTTGGTATCTAATCAATTACTAAACATTTAAGTATTGTATGAGTTATTATATCAATTTCATACTCATGAAATTTAAAAGATTATAGTATAATTTCTAATAAAGATCCGTGATTATTAAATATCAAAACTGTAGAATTTCTCAATTTCTAATTAACTCCTAAATAAGTAAACTAGAGAATAATTCTTTAAAGTATTTTTGTTACTACCTAAGAAACGTTCATTTATATTCGCTTTGTTATTCCCACGCATAATAGTTTTACCTAGGGTTAAAAGTTGTCACCCCTCTAAAAAACAACAAGCTCGAATTTATTTAAACTTAGCACAATTTTTCATATAATACAGCAACGAGAAATTTGATCAATCATTTCCCATAGAAGCGTCTGTATCATTTCACTCAGAGTTGGGCCGATAAAAATTTTTGCCCAACTCTGATTTCACTAACTGTTAAATAAAAAATCTGAAGTCTGCCATGGTTTAGCGCTAAGAGGGTTGTTTCTCGTTCCCCGGTGAACTGTTTTACATTTTCACGCGAGAATTTCACTTTTCTCGACTGTTGTTCCCTCGAGTACGGGGTAAAGATCAGACTGCGAGTATTTGATGGACAGTTTCGGCGTGGTTAATCGAGGGGTGTAAAATCAGACACGGGAACGAACGAACGTCGGTCGCGGGGGGTTGAAAGTCCGGACGTTCCGTGGCCACGTTTATTTTGCTACCGTTTTTTACGAGCGAGGGTAAAACGGGCATCTTTACGACACGCCTACTTTTACGAGATTTCGCTGGGAGGAAATTGGTTATGCAGCCAGCCGTGATAAGGTGTATCGCCTCGCAGTCGCAATGCTCGATGTAATTAATAGTGGGTGTCTCTTTTAATTACAACCGAGAAATTACAATTTTTCATCCATCCGGCCCGCTTAACCTACCCCCGGAGTTTTACATCTCTGGAAACTGTATTCTCGTAACCTAAGAAATAACATGGACTCGATGGCTTTTCTTATGAAGTATGAAAGGTTAAGAGAGGAATGTCTATGCAGTTCTTTGTATCTTGCAAAGAAGAGAGACAATTTTTATTTTGCACAACAGTTCGAAGTTTAATTACAATTCTACTTTACTTCGATCTTCCCAGAATCGAATTTGATCGTGGCCAGCAACGACTCGAAGTAGTTTTGCCTTATCCAGCCGGCATGCAGCGAGATTTTTACTGAAACGGAAAACTTTTATTAGTTCTCCGACGCGGGGTTGGTGGGAACCTTGAAGAAATTGTAAACCGTGGAGTCGGAGTACCAATAACACCAGTCGCAAACAGTCTGAATGAAGAGCGTTATTCACGGCCACCCTTTTAAGGCCGCTATTCGACGAGCATCCGTGCCAGCGTTTTTCTGCCATCTGTAACTGATAACGTTCAATATTCCCCTTTCGTTAAAAAGCCGAATTCACCGTCGACGAGATTCATCTCGAACGAGCTGCATCGTTGTGGGGATTATTCATTGCTATCGAAATTATTCCGCGAATGGGAAACGTTTCTACTTCGGAAACGTAATCCGGTACTCGAAAGCATTTAATCTAGGATTTACAAAAATTCAAAAGGCTAACAAAGGTTTACAAAGGATAACAAAGCTCACGATAGATGCAAAAGCCTATCAAACAAAACCATTTTACAATCCATTCGTTTGGCTTCAGGAAAAAGTAAAAATTTTTCGTGTAATCGTCATGTCTGGCCAAAGCGTTCCTTTTCTACTTACACTGTTCGACATCTGCCTTTTTATAGTTTGGCAATCTTCTTTCTGCACGATCTAAATAATACATCTTTTTCAAACTCTGTACACTTATTGACACATACTTAAGCAGATTTTTATGCATTGCTATTGCGAAAAATATGGCAATTCAGATCACATTTTGAGGATATTGAAACCAATGACTTGATCCCTAGAAAAATTACCGAAATAAAATTGACAAAAAAGGATAAAACTAACGTTTGATATTTACCGTATATTAAAATTTCTTCTCGCAGATCATCGCTTAAGACATTGTCATGTCGCCGTTCTCGCGCATTAAATTCGGAAATATCCGGTTCCGTTCCAGTGACGCGATCATTTTCGCGGGAGACAGCGATTTATAAATAACCGTCAGAAAAATGACTCGCCCCGGGAAAGTGACAAACGACACGCGACCGGATAGGATCCAATTCGGCGGAAAAGATTTCTCGCCGCGGCCTGACACGCCGGATGACGAATATTCCTCGATACATCACGAATTGGAGAACGTAATCGCGAGAGAATTCGGCCGACAATACAATAAGGATGTTCCGTGACGTCTCCCATTCATTATGGCGCCTATCGATCAAGAAAGAGGCATCAAACTCTTTGTTCTTTGGAGCTGCGGTGATTTCTTTAGATAAATCGACCTAAATCTGTGCGACATTAACTAGCAAAAAGGAACACATTTTTATTATGACGTGTCATGTTTAACTAAAAGTGGATGCAAGGAATATATACACGATATTTTTCATAAATGATAGAATTTTTAATTTGCAATCTTAGATGAAGATTGATGACGTTACAACGAATATTTTCTTGAAAAAAAAGGTTTATTACTGCACCCAGAGTTTATAAAAGATATTTAGACGATATTGAAAAGTTGTGTAGAGTTTTTGGAAAAAAAATTTCGGTGTGACAGGAAACTTTACGTATAATATTCGACGTATGAAGCGAAACTCGATAAAGGCAGCAACAACAAAACGTCGCCCTCGATGAAAAATTTTGTTGGAGAATTCACGTTTTTAAAAGCGAGCCAAGAGAATAATTCCGTAAGCGCTTGTTATGAATGGACCGGGCATTTTCGTGTAAATATCGATCGTTGTTTCGTAACAGGTGCGCTACGTCATCGTCAACCACAGCCCCGGCCGGTTTTTCAATCATGTAAATTAATACAACGTCGGCCAGGGGATCCGCGCGTCACGCTAACGACGACGAATCGTGACTTCGTTCATAAACGTCACTCTCGTGCACGTGTCACCGGCGCGGCGCGGCGCGGCGCTGCGCGGCGGCGGCGACGACTCCATCGCCGGCACTTTTGTGAAATTTCCCGGTGACAGGTGACGAAGCGGTCGATGTCGGAACGCGGCGGTCGTCGATGAAGCAAAGTGGCTGCGAGAGCCTGTATCAATAATTTACTGTCGGCACAAATGTTTCGCGGCAACAGGCAATTTCGATCCGCCGGACTGCAACGGACTCGCGCTTAAGTAGATCCAGAATTCATGATCAGACTTGAGTGGACATGGATTATTATTGGACTCCAGGTGTCTCTTAATAATGTATCTTTCAAATCAATTCGAATAACCTACTTCCGACATACCAATTTCATTTATTTCATTTTTCTGCATGGAGATTATCATAACAGTTTTCTTGCTATTTCAGAGAAATAAGACTTTTCGTATTATATTAACCCTCCATTCCATTCCGTTCCCAATTCGGGACTTAAATTTCAAATGTTCTATAGTAAATTAAATAAAATATAGTAAATCAAATAAAACCGCATATAAAATTCCCATACAGGAACAGTCATAAAATGTAATAAATAACATTTATTATTTATTTCATGACCACACTCAATTTTTAAGTAGACTAACAGCCATATATATTTTTTTCAACTCGTCATAAAAATTCATGTAATAGAGGATTAACGTAATTGAAATTATTTATTTTTGGTGCAGGCTTCAATGTATGTGCGATATGTTCTTATTAACACAAGGTTTACGGAGCTCTAGAAATAACTATTTCATATTATTTTATAAACATAACAAGAATGTGTCTGTCCACATTTTGGCTATTTTTCTAATGATATATACCCAAAGAAATAAATTTGGTAAATAATTCCTCAGGGAAGCATGTTTACAATCTTAATAATCGCAAATTAAGAATATTAGAATCCGTCATTTTGAAGGGTCCCATAAACCTAGTGTTGAAGACTATGATCGTAACCTTTATTATTATTAGTTTATGTACTAGAATAAACCGCACTTTATATAAATTAAATCAACGCAACTTATTCAGAAGCGAGAAAGGTACAAGTAAAACACTCGGACCAGAAAATTCACTGTTCCCATGAACAAACAAACAACGGTTTAATAAACAAACTGAAATTGAATCGATCGTTCCTTCCGTGGGATAATAAATTCATTTTGTTTCTCATGTATGAAGTACATTTCAACAATTATTTATTCTTAATCTACGTACAAGACAATTATATTAGCCATGTATTTTTCTACATCGGCGATCGTTGCAGCAGTGAAAATAGTCACGGAAAATTCATTGCCTCTTTCAGAAATATACAAGGTACCTGTAAGTACACTTTACTTTTAATAACGCGTGAAATACAAGTAGAGTCATTCGATTCGATGTTATCAAGATCGTTGAAATGTTTTAAACCTTTCAAGGAAATATAGTGCACAGGAAGTGCACCGCAAACAGCGAAACAGTAAAAACCAAGGATCTCGCAGCAAGTAGAAACAGTGAATAATGATCAGACGCAGAGAACACCCGCTCTCGCCGTTCGCACGTACGATCTCCATTTCTTTTGCAAAGGGGCGTTCTACTAAAAAAAGTTTATTTACACTTCTGTCATCTTTCGCCGTGCCGGAATCGCTTCGCAATTTTACGTGTTTTGAAAGGTTGCCCCGTTTGCCGGCGCGTCTGTTACGGGAAAATAAATGGACCAAGTCAATTATATCGGAATTATAACGTGTCAGGCGCAAGAACGCTGATCGGCCATTTGTTTCCCGCCTACGTAACTTCGCCATTAACCATTCGCGGTGGCTAGAGCCCGTGATTCTCTGGGCATCGCCGATAAAACCGTTATTAAAAATTGAACGGCACGTGTCGCTGGTGCGCGCGATTACCGTGGTCAGGGCCGATATCTTGCGTTTTCCGTTCTGCGACGTTTTACAAGCTCCCCGTTTACAACGCGGCTCTTGCTACTTGGTCAGAACTCGGTCAGGGCTTCCGCAGTTGAGAGCCGCGTTTATCGGCCCTTCAAACTTTAATCGCATTCGGTATTCTCTCTCTCTCTCTCTCTCTCTCTCTCTCTCTCTCTCTCTCTCTCTCTCCCTTGCATAAGTTCGAACACTTCCCCTTAACACGTTTGCCTAACGGCGTCGACAAACACTTCCGTCCCGGAGTCGAAACCATCGCCCAACGAAATGGAAACCATGAGAACTCGAACTAACACCTTCGAGAGAAACGTCCCAGTCGACTCGAGAAACTGTCTCCAGAAATTGCATTTCATTTCCAATAGAGATACTTACAAGCTACGCCGCCCGACTACGAGATTGTAGCGAAACTTGGCGAGCATGGACCGCATCGAAGCACCGGATCACGTCGAAATCATGGCGCGAGGCGGCAACTCCACGTGGGAAAATAAACGGACGACAGAAGAAATTTTGTTTTACTATTCACTCGAGGGCCATTCTCAACCTCTGAACATGAACATTTTTATATGTAGCCATTGTAAATATACAGCGTGCGTAAAAAGTATTCGTACGCTCTTTAAAATAGAATAACTTTTTTATGATTGTACCAAACGATCTGATTTTTTATAATCAATTATCATTTTTTATAATCGATGGGAAGCATTAAATTTTCATTAAGAGTCCAAATAAAAAATGTTAAAAAAATGTTTAAAATGTTTAAAAAATGCCTTTCTTATTTTTGCATACAACCTTGTAAATTATAATTATTTGGAAAATCTTTTTGGCATATTATTTCGTAAATCAATGCTTCTAATTGATTATGAAAAATCAGGTCCTTTGGTACAATTATATAAAGGTTATTCTATTTTAATGGGCGTACGAATACTATTTACATTCACTGTATACGTGCTCAATATCTTTCAAAGAAGAGTGTTGTAAAAATTAGCAGCGATCTCCTTATTTCAATAAGAGTGTCTGACCGAATCGTTCCGTTTCTACTTACACTATGAGACACCTTGACTTCAGCGTACGAAGTTTTTACGAATTATTTTACGAACTTTCAATTAAGCAACACATCTTTATGAAATTATGTAGACTCATCGACACATGTTCCATGAAATACTGACTATTAAAATCGTGGTAATTATTCATTTAAAAAGCGGTTAAACAACTATCGCAGAAATAATCGAAAAGACCATGAAACCATTTCTATAACTCCTACAATAATTTATAAAAACGATCACTGATCAGGGCTCGTTTAAGGGCAAAACCTTCTTTGAGCGCTTTTTTATATTTTATATCTTTGAAAGAGACACTCGCTCGCTCTCGAATAATTTGTCGGACTCGGTCAAGGTCCGTCCGGAACCACTTCCGGTGGAGAGATACTGCTGTCACAGTAAACTGTTTTGTTCACGGACGATCGCGTTTAGCAACAATTTATCGTTCTCACGGGGGTGGAAATTCGATCCAGAGCTACGTGGGCGACGACTGGTTCGTCTAGCGCGAATCTCGCCACTTTGAAACTGTAATTAACACCGACTCGCGGAACCGTGATCAAATTACACGCTTTTTATTCGATCGGCTTTCCATTTGCAGATTTTTATACCAGTAAATAACATAGCTTCTTATGGGCGAATGAAGGCGAAAGAGATACAGAGGTGGAAGATTTTCACGAGCAATTAAACTGTACGTCCTCATTAATAAACGGTGCCTCAGTCTGTCTGTTTTAAGCGTGAGAATTTTTATCCGTGTGGCGGTGGCGACGCGTCTTTATGGAATCTAGCAGATTTGTGTGTATTTCGAAGGTATATGAATTCTTGTATATTACTTTCTTTTTTTATTTAAGCTTACCCAGACCTGTGCAAAAGAAAGAAGCACCCAGTATAATTATAAGTAGACTGCGGATTTTATGCGTTTATGACAAAAATGGGTACGTACAATTTCAAGCAGTGGACATGTAAAAAATATTTAAGGAAATCAATGTGTCCTTATCCTTATATGTGTTAAAAACGCTTTTTTAGAGCGTCCGAATATTAATTCCAGTAACTGTACATGCTGCCGAATAATGCAAATTACGCCTCGTAAACGAAATAAGGACTTTTGAGGTCGATAGCGCCCTAGATCGTTCTTTTAGCGGTTTTGATTACTGAAAAACCCCATTTTTGTATTATCAAGAAACCAGAACGCGAATGCCGCACCCTTGCAATCCTGGAAACGAGTCTACCGCCTTAAAGTCTGTGGGCGAGCACTTCGATCGAATGGAATGTGGGCAAGCTGCTTTATTCCCTTCCCGCGCCCTTCACATGTTTCATTATGATGGTGACACGTGGCTGACACTGGTGACCGTTCCGCAGAAATGTCCCGGCGAGATGCGAATTTTTCCAAATAATTGAGTTACGGTCGATTCCGGATCTCCGGAAAAACACGGCCGTGTGCGGCACACGGAACACACACATCTACCGTTGTCAATTTCGTTCTGCTGACTTTTAATTGCAGTTTTTAATTGTATTTCTGCTATCGAGGGCGCGACCGCTTGGACTAATAGGAAATATTAAAACGGAACATACGTCATCAAATAAAAATACCGTCGCTTTTGTTTGCAGAAATTGAAAATTTTGACCACAATGCGCAAGTTATTGCGTACAATGCGTGTCCCTACCGATTACCAAATATTAGGTCGCTCGGAAAGTCATTTCGTTTTCACAAGGGGAAATGAAAGCCAGTTTTTGTGACCATTTAGAAGAAGTTTTATGACATTTTTTCCTATGATCTTTTGCAATTTTTCAGGCAACTTAATGATCCCATGCTCGTAGAATTTCTGTTTTGTATTAGCAAAACATTGAGTGATATGACCCTTTACGACGGCGTTCGAAATAAAATTTACACCGCATCAGAAACTGTTGAGAAAATCCTCTCCTTAAACAGGAGTTAAGCAGGAGTTCTCCAAACACTTACCACGATTTTGCGATTTAAAATAAGGTTAAATAATAACAATATTACTTTCCGAAAGATAATAAAATAATAATTGACCATTGACGGTGTATTAAACATTATATTTTTCGCGGGAAAGGGGCATGATGAGTAAGCGTGGCAGACTCGTCGACAGAGCAGTAAAATGAGTCGGACAGCGCACCAACAGATTTGATTTATACAGCCAGGGTCTGAAGTGCCAAAAACTGTTCCGTCAGAGAAGCGGTTCGTCCAAAGCGCTTTCGTTTTTGTCGATTTCAATTTCCCCACCGTCAATAAAATTTCTTTCGCCCGATAAAGATGCGGGTGCGACAGGAGAAGTTCGAAGGGACGCGACCAAGACAAGAAAGGACGCTGCCAGCGTTCTTTGGTCTCTGGCGACGTGTACGTGAACATTTTCTCGAGGGAAGCTCGTGCTCGTGGGTCCCGAAGGTTCCCACGAGGCCTTGACCTCATTTTGGACACGGCGTTGCTTTTCGGGCGTTTCACGATAGTCCTTGCATCGATTTCAACGGATGGAGCCCCACACTCTTCCACGTCGGTTCGCTGAGAACGGCTGCCGAAAGGAGACAGGATCCGTTGCCAGCGAAACTGGCTTCTGCTATTCACAGGCTGTAGCCAAACACCGATAGTGCCCGTAAAATATTCATCGAACCATCGGGAGGAGAACCCGAAATAAAATTGGTCTCCGAAGTCGTCGCGATAGGGCCCCTTCAATTTTTCAGCACTAGACAGGACTCCTAAATCACGGTCTAATCGCAGAAAGTACATTTGCACAATCTTTCGAATTTTGCAGTGACTGTCAGGAAGCTTTTATTTTATAATAATGAGCTTGAGAAGATTCGTCTGACCAGTGCGTCCCTTCTCTACTTGCGAAAACAATTCATTGTAGTTAGACTGTTGTAGTTACACAGGAAAAATTTTATTTTCTATCATAATTGTTTTTAACCTTTTCTATTAACCTCGCACGATTTATTGAGCCTCAAAATATTTGCATTCCAATTCCAATAAGTTATCGTTATAATTGTGTTTCCACTAACGAAATTTGTCTACTTGTGGAACAACCATCATAGCTTGACAATTTGCGGAATGGAGAGTACAACTGACACGCTGGTAGCACAACAGACACCCTCTGGAAGAGCTAATGTAACGGCGTGCAGCAGCGGGAGCATCGATACTGACGGGAGGATTCGGTTCACTTAGGATTCATGCTCCAATTCATGGTTCCCATTGTCGGCGAAACGAGATGGCAACTTGCTAGCGCGCTCTAATAGCAAGCACCTCGAGATCTGATGGGATTCTACCGAGTGAATCCCGACGGGACCCCGTCGTCGTTGCTCGCCACCACATCGAGGCTCGTTTTCAATAAAAACTCGTCCGGCCCGACGAGAACGACTTTCTATTAAGGATCGCTCGGGCTGGTATCCTTCGTGAAATTGGGACAAGCGAGTAGTTTGTTATTGGAATCAGTCTCGGAGAAATGAAGGCTCTTCAGTATCGATTGCCAGCCTCCTCTGCGTTCCCCATTTTTCTTTTTTTTATTCCCAGCGTGCCTCGTCTGCCGCAGGAAACGGGCATAGTCACGCAATAATGGGAACTTATCAGACGTTTATCTCGATTTCTCTTCGAAGTACTGCGATCAAAACACTGTCGCTCGTGTGGTTGGGAATAGTTTCTTCTTCCCTTACGAAAGACGATGTACACAGTGGTCTGACCAGCACCATCCACTTCTACTGTCATGACCACAACCTTCATTTTTCATAATCATGACTTCCTTAAAAATACAATGAAAATTATATTCAGACTGTTATCATCATTACTCAGTTCTGTACGATTCGACTAGATCCAACGCAATTAACCATGAGGCGGTACACATTTTTACAAACGGTTTTACTAAGACAATTCATAATACCTTCGAACATCCTTTTATATTGTAAATAATATGAAGCGAAATACGTGAATTTTATAAGCTGTTCGAAATCGTCCAGATAGGCATGACTCCCTTTTAATACTAAACCTATCACCAAATTGACCGTGGCAGGTTTCTATGCCATATTCTCACTTCTATACGGTGTTTCACTTTTATATGTTTTGGGCTTGGTAGGATTAGTGTTAAGGGTTGAAATGTTCCCTGAATTTCATCAAGATATTTATTGTCGAGGTCCTTCGAGCCGAAAGGAATTATTCGCGATCATGCACACACGATATAGGCGGAAAAGCTCCGCCCAGAATGCTCGCGGTCTCCCGTTTCGCACACATAACGCGGCCGGAATTCGCGCGGCGACGAATATCCGCGTGCAGTCATCGATTCCCGAGATTGCCCGGGCGAGCTTTGCGGTTGCCCGCTCGGATCCGCTTCGAACACGTCTGCTTATCGCTGCTTGAACAACCTGCTCTCGGTTCTGCTAACGCAAAGACAGACGTACAACGGTCAGTTTTCGAGTGGAACGCCGATCGAACGAGGACCGAACGTTCGAGAGGGGCCAAGGGCTGCTCTGTGGACTGTAGAAACAATTTAATGAAATCTTGTGCTCCGTGGCCCGACAAGGGCCCCCGAATCGATTCCCGAGGGGTCGTACTTTCGAATGGAACACGTGCTACCTGCTCAAAGTAGTTACTTGAAAGTCGGTAATTTAATAACCCTTTTTGTTCCACGGAACCGTTTCCGAGAGAATGCGACTTCTAGGAGCTGCTTCCGCTCGAATAATTGATTCAACCCGTTGTTTTATAGTTGGACGGGTTGTTTACACACTTCCAGGAAATTTAAAGGCGCGCGACACAGTTACTTGATTATCTCGAACAACATTAATCCAGCATTGATTTTTAATCAGACGCAAAAGAACGTGTTACGACTAAACTACTAATTCTTACGCGTCTATTAGTATAAGTGATAATATGATCAAATTATTATTTCATGTTTCTCGCATAGTATCGTCCAGTCAATGCAAGAGATAGTTTTTAGATTTTTCTAAAATAATGAACGAAAATGTGCCCTCAAAATTGTGATAGAGTTCAAAATAGATAATTGATAACATAATTTTAATGCAATTATAGGACAGAATTTGGAAGAGCACTTTTCTGGCAGGTTCGCAGAAAACTGATCGAAATTACATGACCGTGTAACTTTATTATTTTCATTCAAGTTATGTATACTTATATACACGTGTACACGTATAGCTGACTGTTGAAACACGAAGGTAAATGGCAGCTCCAATGGGAGTTCCAAGAAGAAATTGAATTCCTCCGACAACCGCGTTTAAATCTAGAAGGTAGCAGCTGTTTAATTGCGACTCGCAGTGGAAGAGGAACGCTTTGGTCAGACCGAGAGACGTTTCTAATGAAACTGCCGCAAAAACAATTATTATTCTCTGGAGTTCGCGTCCCTTTTACACTGGCGCCTTCCCTGGCCGTGCAAAAAACGTGATAATGTTGGGAACGAGTGCGAAAATCAAATTACATCGCATATTCGCCCTTCGTCCGACCGTCAAAGAGAAAACCCTATAAGAGCCACATCGAAAATTCGATGAGAAGGTATTGTCTATACAGGGTGAGTCTGATAACATGACGATCTCAAATAACTCGCAAGTTATTTGTTGTACGAAAAAAATATTCAAACAGACGTTGCACGGTTCCTAGGGGAACATACAGTGCTGCAATGAAGGTCTGAATGAAGGTCACCTTCAGTTTTTTAAATAGAATAATATTTTTGTTCGAACTCGGATAAAGCAGAAAATTCTGCGTAAAAAAGTATTGACCTTCATATATCCTAAAAATAGTTAACGAGATATTATCGATATCATTTTCCACATGAATATGGCAAGTACATACGGAAAATTATTGGGTTGGCAAGAAACTAATTTCGGAATTTTAAGGTGAAATAGAGCCCAATTTTTTTATTCAAGCAATGAATTTTAATGAATAAGATATTTTCCCGTTTGTTCGATGATCTTTTGCCGAAAAGAATAAATAAGGAAATATTTTATCGATTAAAGTTTATCGCTTGAATAAAGAAATTCGGTTTTATTTCATCTTCAAATACTAAAAATACTTTCTTGCCAACCCAGTATTTCGATAATATCTCGTTAACTATAACGAATTATGACGATTTATGATATATGAATGTTACTATTTTATCCTACTGATAAATAATGATGAATTTCGAAGAAAGAAAATATTCAGTAGCGACTAAACATGGATCTACCCACGCGAACAGTTGAGATTAAACCGAATGGCGGTCCCCGCTAGAGCACCATATCCATCCAGCAATTACATCGCTATTATCGACCATTGGGGGCAAGAAAAAAGAGCATTTTCTAATTAGTTACGCTGTCAAAGCAAGCGTCGGCCGGATCGACGTTAATTCGCAGCCAGACGTCGGAAAGCTATTTAAAACAGCTCTTCTGGCTCATTGATTCGAGCCGAGCCGTGGCTTGGACTTCTTCGACCCTCTTCCAACCCTCTTCCCAACCCCCGCCGACACCCCTTCAGGAATCTTTGCACAGTATCCAAGACCCTCCGAACCGAGGGTCTGTCGGACTGAAACATCTCTGGAACGCCGTGGAATTGGAATTACAAGGGCAAAAACTTGCCGCAGGAGCTCGACGTCGGCCAGGATAGGTTCAGAACTCTCGTAACAGCGTAACTATAGCAACCTGTTTTACGAGAACGGACGCGACGTGTCTCACGAGTGCACCTGTGACGAATCAAGAAATATATTTCGAATTGACACGCAAAGTGCGCCTTCAACATCTTCAGTAGCTACGTCAGGGATGTCAAACTCATTTACCCCCAAAGGTCTCATTAAGTATTATAAATTAATTCGAGGGCTGCAATGTATAAGGATTTCCTTAGTATATCCTTAGGATTTCCTTCATCTCAATAGGACAATGAAGAAGTAAAGGATGAGCAAAGAAGTTTGTCTGTGAGTCGAAGTAGAAATGGACAGTACTGGTCAGACAAGCAAGGGAAATGTAATAGAGAGCATTGGTATCGATTTAATAATATCGTGAGTGTATGTTCAAATTTATTAATGGTTGAAATTTTTATTTCATTCGTACACTGTTGTGTAAGAGTTCCGTGGCTGTCAGTTTCAGTCGAATAGAAAGATGGATGCAGGGAAGAAAAGATCTGCAATGAAGTGTAGCTGTGAATTGAAGTAGAAATAGCAGGTAATGGTCGGACATGCTCAGCAAATGATATTGCCAGTTTTTATTTTCCCCGTTTTCCTTGAAACTTAATTTGTACGAGAATTGTATATATTTAATATGCATTTAATTTTGTATAAGAATTCTTTGGTCACCGTGTTCGTCTGAATAAACATTTCACAAATGAAACGAACGAGCAATGGAAGTTTCCTTGCGAGACACAGTAGTATACTTCTATTTAATTTGTACGAGAATTGTATATATTTAATATGCATTTAATTTTGTATAAGAATTCTTTGGTCACCGTGTTCGTCTGAATAAACATTTCACAAATGAACGAGCATTGGACGTTTCCTTGCGAGATACGGCAAGAAATGGCAAATAATGATCGGGCGGCTAGCTAAATTGAAACTAATGGCACCGATACCGATTAGGAATGGGAACTGTGTTTTATCGCGTCCGTTTCAGTGCATCGTTGTAGCACTTCGTCGAGCGTATCGCTAATAACGAGACACCTTGTACATTCGAACGCAGGAACACGATTCGATACAGTTCACGGACGAACATTTACGAGCTAGTCGGACGGTTATTTTTCCACGTGGACGGCTGATTCACGATCATCGCCTGTAGAGCCGGGGGTAAACAGTATCGATCCCGTCACGGGAAATAAGAAGTCGAAGGGGCACTTTCTCACGGACGAATCTTCCTTTTTCTTTTTCATTTTCAACTTCTCTACCGTTAAATGTTTGTTTAATGGAGCTCCGCCATGGGAACTTAATTATTTTCAGTATCGAAAACATAATACATAGAACAATCACAAGAAAAACAGTAATAGACAATTATATACGTAGAAACTAATATAAATACGGAAGAATAAAACGTAAGGAGATCTTTTCATTAGCCAATGGACCCGGGGTAAATCCATTAAAAAAATTAACCTGACATTATGGGGCAATTTCAATGTCAGGACATTCGGAAAGAATTTCTTAGAATTCGTTCTATTACGTTTATATCATAGTTTATTTCTTCTGAAATTTTCTCCGATCTCGACTAACAATCTTGTTTGGTTATGAACTTTTTCCACATTTTTCACGTACTCACAGGGTTCGAGGGCTAAGGTCCGAGGGCCGGGATCCGAGAACATTGAACAACAATTTTTGTGCTTGTTTGTAGCCTTACCTGGAACAGAAAAACACAAAAATACAATGTTAGAAAACTTTTTCGTAACTCGTTTAATTCTATTTTTAAAGGAGTCATTCTCCGTTGATAGATGTACCGAGACTTTTCGAGCTGTGCACAATCTTACATAGAAACATATTCATTTATATTTACATGTAAAAAGAAAATTATACAGTTTTCAGTCGTAAATTTCAGTTGCTGAAGAGAAATGCTTTCAGGTTCGGCAAAAGTCAGCCGCAACTCGTATCGCAAGACAAAACACGTGTCTGACAGGGAGCGGGGGAGCAATATACAGCGAGGAAATATTTTCCAGGAGATCAATCAGAAACGTCACCGCTCTCCGCCTTTCCATCGGTATTCGGGGAAGGCTCGGTAGGAAGAGGAACGTCCGTTTCTCTCTCTCTCTCTGTATCAAATTAACCTGGGAGCGAGTACGGACTCGGGGAGAGCCTCCGACTTCCGGATACGTGAGGAAGAATTTCCCCGGGCCGGTGTTTCCCACCCCATCGTCCTTCGGGTTCAGAAATAGCTCGGCAGTGAGAGAGAAAGAGAACTTTCACGAGTGAATGCTTTCAGGGAATGGTACGTGACGACGCGGACCGCCACGGAACAATGTTTTCTTCCTCGCCTTTGCAGAAAGATCATCCACGTGGGCGAGCGAACACCCTATCCACGCTGTCATAGCACAGGAAGCTTGGTGACGCTCTCAGTAACGCCATTCGGACAATTTATCACGCGTATGTATTTTTTTTTTAATTGAAAGCGCGTATGTGTTAGTCGCGATTTTATTTTGCACACTCTCATCGCGATTATCGCGCTGAAGTTGAGAATTAACGCGACCAATCGCAACTGGTGAACTTGGGGGATCAGTGTTTATGACACAGAGAGCTTAGTGACGCTTTTCAGACTTATCACGCGTATGTGTTAACCGCAATTTTATTTTGCAGAATTTCATTGCCGTAAAAATCGGAAAAAGCGTATTGCCAACAATTATGGGTATGTGCCTATAATTATGAAAGTGGTCTAAGTGAAAATTGAAAGAAAGATGAGTTTGTCAGTTATTTCACATCATAACCGAGTCCTGATGTAAGTAGAATAAAATAATTTTAGGTCCCATGAATGCGTTCTTGTGTTTTGCGAATTGAAAGAAGCTAAAATGTTGATGTTTATTTCGTGGACGGGACGGAAGTTCGGAATCTATTTTCCCTTTTATTCGATGATCTTTTGCCAAAAAGAATAAATAAGAAAATATTTGGTTGATTAAAGTTCATCGCTTGAATAAAGAAATTCGATTTTATTTCACCTTAAAATACCGAAATTACTTTCTTGCCAACCTAATAAATTAAAATTCAATGTACTTTTTACGATTTTGTGAAAAATGAACCGTTAGATAGTGCCTGTTATTTCAACATTATATGGAATTCATTTATCTGGTGACTGGTACCTTCACCCAAGAAGTTGTTCGATATATGTACTTCCAAGTAGGGTACTATTCTTTCCGAAAAAAATGTCCAAATATCAAATTTTTTTTCAGATTGCGGACTATTTGAAATGTTTGAGATAGTTCGGTGAAGTATTGTACTGTAATATCTTTGGCATGATCATTTCCGAGAGGGTTGAGCACAAACACAAACTGTTTCACTCAATAATGCCTCTAATAGGGGCAATAAGTTCCGCGCCACGTCGTCAGGTTGGGAACTCGAGAACACGGCCGACAGTCACCAATTAATTACCGTAGTGCTGCGGTCGAATTCGGTGATTTAGGTGACACGGTGTCCGGTGCCGTGGCAGACGTCTCCGCGCGAAACATTTGCATTGGCCACCCTTAAATTTTAATAGGATCACACGGGCCGCCGGCTGCTGGTATGTGGTTAATTGGATTTCGTCGACGGACGCCGCTGAATAATGTAGGTCGCGTGTTTTGTTTAATTGCGCTCGCGCGTCGTTCGCATAAACGATCGTGTCCGCGCGTCGGAAGTATCCTCGCGTTCGCGTCTCCCATTAGCACTTTATTTCCGAGTGCTATAAAAGGGAAGCGCTCCTCGCGATCTACGAGAAAGAGATTTACCGAAAATTTTATTGTAATTAGACACCCCTAATTGTAGGCGTCTACGGAAACTCAATGCCAACATAATTTCTAGCGGCGCGAACTAATTGGACCATTTGCACGGCTGCTCGCGTGCTTTGCGAACGCCCATTAAGCTTCCAAATGATAGCTACGGCAATTTGGTAGTTATCGAAGCGGGAAAGAGCCGGTCTTTGAATTTCGAAGTTCATTTTCTGAAACATTGTTTCGTTTGTTATATAATATTTATAATCGATATCGTAGAACGCAACTGTACAACAACATGTAACAATTTCGAATTGACCCTTGTTCCGATTTCACTCCAGCGGGACGAGTAATAATATTTATTAAATTCAGCGAACTGGCTGAGGGGAGTTGCTGCCCCAACATAATAATGTACAATCAAAATTAATGAAACGCAGCGATGGAGAAGTGAGGACAACTTTAGTTAACAACGGAAATTCATATTTTTAATATAGATATCTTATGTTCCAATCATTTTCTAGAAGGAAATATTTCTCTTGGACTTGAACAATATCATTCCGAATCGATAACATATCAAGCAACATGTCCGAAGCACACGTGTCCGAATTCCTAATGATACACCTAATTGCGGACACCGGATGGCTTTGGAAAGCTGAAAGAGATTATTCGAACTCGAGTCGCGGTTCCGTTCCCAGATAGAGCGAGGCTTCGCAGATTCGTAACTTTAATCTGGGTGCGGAATAGTTAACACAAAGGAGCAGTTTAAGTGAATTTCTTTCTGACTTGCCTTTGTTCGTAATTTCGAATTAAAGATGGAGCATAAAGTCGGGCAACTGTTTCGCGCGGAGCACTCGACTTCTCTCTCTCTCTCTCGCCGTTTCTCGGCTAGAGCTTCTTTAGAAAGTCAATAAGGCTGTCTTTCGGCCCGGATGCCGGAGTGCTTTCCACGGTTTTTCAAATATAAATATATTTCCATTCACAGTTTCGCGTACAAAGCTCTTTCAATTATAGAACGTAACCAGGAATTCGTTGCCGCGAAGCAAATCAGCCACGGAAATAACATGAAAGCTCTGTCAGGCTGTGAACCGAATATTCGCATTTACCAAGTCTGAGATTAGCATGCTTTTTCACAAAGGAATCGTACTCTTATAATTTACGAATTAGTATTAAAAGTACCGAACAGGTTAACATCAATTAGTTATTCAAATTATAAAAATAATTTCATGATTCCAGTGGAAGGGATACCCGGTTTTCTTAGATCGTACAGTTTCCGGTTTCTTAGATAGCGTATTTACAAAAAGAAAAAGCGTTTATGCATCAACGAATATAGTGGAAACCATAAAAACTCGGTTTGTGAATAAATTCGACTTTTATTTGTCAATAGAATCCAGCAGATTTTCTGTGGACAAAAGCCGACCAGAAGTTGTAATAAATTTTACATTGTATTATCCTGGTTCCCAACAATACGGCGCCAATGCACAAAGATTCAGACAGTGAAGTTGCTTCGCAAGCTTCTGGTGCGAAGGAGGAACTATCTATGAGCGCTTGCGTATATCTTCCTGGCTCCGCTCTATCTTCCGCAAGCAGAGATAACCGTAGTTCCCGAGCCACATTAAGAAAAACATTGAATTATCGTTGCCAGAGCTTTGGGAGCGTTGTCCCTGCTGGTTGCGGAGATTGCCCGCATCTGCCCAGTGATTCACGGGATGTTTGCGCCCGATGCGATTAGCGAATCAAAATGCGCCCGCATCCGGTCGTCATCATCGTCATCCTGTTGACGGCTGTCGTTAAATTCATCGAAAACGATCCACTGCAATTTGTCGGAATTGGAAACACATCGAGAATCCTCTGTCTCTTTACAGTGATTCTAATTAAGCCTCTATTGCATTCCCATCCCAATTGGGGACTTAAATTTCAAATGTTCTATAGTAAATTAAGTAGACAATACTGTAGACCTTTTTGAGTCGGAGACAAAGTGTATAAGGGAATTTTGTCATTTATATTGATTAAACATATTTACAAGGTGATAATGCAACATTCAATTGTACCACGCTGTTCAGGAGGATTCGTAAAACAATTCTATGTAAAAAAAAGCAATTACATAATAGTTGCCATTAATTGACAAGCATTTTCAAAATTGAAAAAAGTGTGTTAGGCATTGATGGCGTTGTTTAACACTAAACCTACCGAACCTTGAAAGTAACCGGTACATGTTCCCTTATAAAAATGACAAGATTGATTTTATTTAGACTTTATGCGTCCCCTATTGTAATACGTGCTCTACTAACGATATCTATACAATCATTCCTTATGAAATCATTTTTATTGTTTCAATAATTGTAAAACAAAAATCTGGAACCGGTCATTTTGACCGGTGGTGGTAAGTTTAGTGTTAAGTAGATTAACAGCTATATATATATTTTTTTCAACTCGTCATAAAAATTCATGCAATAGAGGGTTAACATTCTAATCACTAGACTGCGGATCTTAATGGGCTTATACCAAAATTGAGTAGACGAAATTCAAGAAATTGTTCTATTACTATATTATATTACATTTAATAAAAGCTAAATTGTAGTTACAATCTAAAAGTTTAATATTCTTCATAAATACTTGGATAATTTTATATGAATATTTTTAGTCGCAGACCAGATGTCATTTTTATTGCCTAAATAAATTTTATTGCCTAATACGTTTGATAAATTGCAACATTTTATACAACAAGAAGAGAACTTTCAATCTCTGTAAATAAATAAATCGAGATATTAAAGCGACTGGAAAGAGAGACATTCGCAGGCCAGCGAAAATAATTCGCATCTGATTTTCATCGAGGCAGCTGCTATACAGCACTGTAAACATTTCCAGACAGCATCCCCTCGCAATTTGCCGGTTTATTCGAATTCAACTGGAACTCTTGAATTAAACATCAACCGAATCGCGTTCTCATTTGTTATATTACATTTTAATTCACATGATCCGCGCCTGGGAAATTCCGCACGAGAAAATAATATACATGTGGTCGGGTTCTGAGCATGATATACAATGTTTATGTCGCTTCGCGTGCAGTCGGACGACCGAATGGCGCGAACGTGCGAACTTTTGGCACGCGCGGGACCGCAAACGACCCGAAAACGCAGTTACCACGTTGATATAATTGCGACGAATAAATCAAACGCGGCGTTGAACTTCTCCGGGCCGCGTGCTGTTTTACGGTCAATTTTTCCGACGAATGTACAACCTGTTTCATCGATATTACCGTCATTAATATCGTCGCTGCTTGCCGCGAGAAAACGTACGAACATTTCCCAGTGCCTTAACTAATGCAGTTACCAAATTTATGAAAATGGTGTTCTCGTTCATTCAGTTCCTTACAATGCTCAATGGAATGCTCAAGAACATAATTTGCTTTTGCATTTTTGATCATGCATTTATAATTATAATGCACTTATAATATTTAATATATTTATAATATATAATGATATTATACATTTTATATTTTCCTCATTTTACAACCTGCAGAACGATATATAGGAAATCATTTGGTTGCTCATACATGTTCTTGTTACGGTGTACGGGATTGTACTCGGATTATACACATTATACATTTTATAATACATATGATATATTTATAATATATAATGATATTATATATATTTTACATTTTCCTCATTTTACAACCTGCAGAACGATATATAGGAAATCATTTGGTTGCTCATACATGTTCTTGTTACGGTGTACTTGTTTTTTCGTACACGACATGTTGAGGAAGAAAATATTCCCGTACATTGTTAAATAATATAAATCCTTTCAAAACCATGTACTGTATATCCAGTAAATAAACTCGAACCGAAAATAGACAGTACTCAGCCACGAGCGAGCCCTTTTTTGTTAAACAAATGAGCAAACTCCGAAGAAATTCCAAGTTTAAAAAGCTACACGAAGCTCTGATAATGCCAGCGGATAAAGGGGGAAGGTATCCCGGTTAAAGAAATTATGGCAGATGTCTCGTAGGCGGCGCAAGATTGCTCCGAGTTCGTCTCGCAATAATTGATGAAGTTTCGTTCAAGTATTTTCAAAAGACTTTTCCGAATGTTTAACTCGGTCCCGGGATCCTCTCTGAGACGCGGAGAGAAACAGACTGCGATGAGACGGAACGTTTCGCAGTGTCTCATCTAACTCCGGCCAACTTGTAATAGACCTAAGTAGTTTAGCTCCGCTATCTAACTCCTCGGATAACTCCGTTAACCACGGCGTCTGGCCCGGCTGCTTGGAATCCTCTCGGCGAAATATTGCATTTTCTTCCATCCGAATTATGCCCGACGACTCCGGGCGTGGCGCAATCCCCGAAAATCGCACCGCGGAATTGTGTGCTCCGGCCTGGCAGCTGTTTCTTTAGGCTGTATCCCAGATTTCATAATTTCATTCATTCATTCATTTAATCAAAATAATATGGCAAAGAATTAATACGATGGACAAACGAAAATAATTATTCTCTCACTATTCTCTACTTAGAGACTGCCGAGCGACAGAAAAGGTACTACAGTAAATCTATTTTTTTGAGCATCAAAGACCGAGCCGAACGTAGAAAAGGACAGCGCGTGTAAAGACAGACCACGCGCGGCCGACTCTCCGCGTCTCTTTCTTCCTTGCGCCCGAAACTTTCATCGTCGATTAAACCACTAAATACAGTTGAAATTAGATCGTGTTTAGTGTCATTTTAATCAGAAAAATGCCACAAATATATTGATGAAGGTCCCATAAAAAAATAAGGAAGAATAAAGAAGTTTTGTAATTGGATTAGTAGTGGTTCACACCGATATACCCGAGCCGAGATTAGATGACTACAGTGGAGGAGATGTTTTCTTGCCTTCAACGTGTACAACTTTTTTGCGGCTATAGAAGAATTACTATACATTCAAAAGAAAAGAAAGGGAAAAAGAAAGAGGGACCGTGGTTCGGGCGTTCGGCAGACATCAAAGGTGCCAGCTTAACTTTTCAAATTTAAACTTTCACAATGTTTTCTACTGTTTTAAATTACACCTACTCGTTTTTGTCATAAATGCATCGATACCCTGTCTAATTATGATCGTAATCATATAGTGTTTGATGTAATTTCAGTTTTTCCGGACATGTTACATCGGAAGACTCGTTTAAATGAAATTAATAAGACACAGTGGGGGTAACTGGTACGATATACGATTGATGCGAACGAAATAGCCGGACCTTATGCAGTAGCTTAATGCATCGAACACTGGCAGGTATTCCGGGCCGGGGAAACGTGGCTTGGTAAATATTTGTCGATGAATTTTTCATTACAGCCCCCATCTGCCCGCCGTTCGCCTGATGAAAGAGCGTCGTCGTCGGTGGCTCGATGGAAAAAGGAGAACAGGGGAATAGCGTTCGGTAATTTTGCTATGCGAAAAATACATTTAGCTCCCGCGGAGTGGACCGGAGGTCAAGGCCTGGGCGAGCCAATTGCATAACGCGCTTTGACGAGCTCGCCGAACGATTGATTGTTTTACATATTCCGGAGACCAGGCCGCCGGATAGTATTCGACGGCGATTTAATAGCGTCGTTGGTCGGGAATTAATGACCGGAGTCGCATCAAATCGGAGAATCAATTTTACATCCCTCCCTTCAATCAATTAGTCAGTGTTCGTTGATATTCCCTTTCGCCGCCTTTCGATCGTCTGCCTTCGGCTTTTATGTTAATGCGCGAGATTCTTGGAAAATTTTCAATGTCTGTAGATAAATTTGAAGAATGTGGTACCAAATGGTAATGGCCATTGGTAATAACTAGACTGCGGATCTTTATGCATTTATGAAAAAATTTGTTGGGTGAAATATAAAACAGTAAAAGATTCGAAAAATTTAAGAAGATTATAATATTGTTCTTAATGTAACCAAGTCGTTAGGGGGTAAAATCAATCTCTGTTTTACTTCGGCTTCCGACAACCAATGCAGAGCATTTCTATTTTGCATGGAGATCTGCAGTCTAGTAATAACATTTGTACTAAATTCTGTCGGATTTGATACTCCAGCATTTATTATTATTCATCACATTATTACGAACCACAGTCTAGTAATTATTCAGGAGACTTTGATGAAATACGATCTGGCGCGAATTCGGGAATAATAGATATTATTCTCTTACTATTATTCTCTAAAAATTTTGTGAAAATTCTGTTATAAATTTATTCCGAGATAGGAAGAGAGGAAGTCCTTCCCCTTTGTTCATGAATTTTTCCGTGTTCTTATTAATGTGATCGAGTTCGTTCTCATCGTTCAGGCTCATTTTTATTATACTCAGTATAATTCTTGACGTGATATTAAAGAAAATAAAGCACCAATTTACTATTCCAGACAGTATTTCCCGCATTCCAGTCGATCTTTATCTTTTTCTTTTGTGTAGCCCCTTGTTCCTTGGGCCGTCAGCTTTTTTTATTCCCTGCGAGCTGAGAGGAGAAATTTAATTAAATTTATTTAAATTTAAATAAATGTAATTAGATCCACTGAGGCTGGCCATGCTCCTTACGAGCGATGCGAGGTTAAATATCTCATTCGAAGAAATATTTTACACTCACAGCGAGATATAGACAGTAATTGCATAGCTTGTAAACGTTAAAATTAGCTAAGAAATTATTTCGATTTCTCCTTAATTTGTTAAATATTTTCTCCACACATTCTCAAAACTGCGTTGTATACTAATCTTGACAGCGGAACACACGGGACTAGGAAAAGCGAATTAAAGTCGTGAAAGTGCTCTGCGATGTAACGAACAGGTCGCCTAAGGGTTCGAAACTTTGCAGTGGGAACTTGGATAAGTCGCGAGAGAAAGAGCTCTCTTTTAGGTACAATGTTGAAGTGAAAGGTGAACGCGCAGACTGCTCAGCAAATTTTCCATTTCATTGCTTTGCACCGTCGCTTTTCGAAACTTACGAATTCCTTTTGCACCGCGGTGCATGTGCAACGCAAGAGCGAAGGTAGAAACGAATTAAAAATAAATAACACTGCGAACGACTGAACGTGCAATTTGTAGCTACAAAATCCGCCGCTTATTCATACTGTATATCTAACAATAAATAAAAGAGAGACTCGGCGAGAAAATTACGGAGAAGAAAATTTTACGATCTCGCATGATTATGTTCCTTTACTTTCGTAAGTAGGGGAGACTAACTTTTAACATATTTAATTTTTTCCAAAGAACCATTAGTATTTTGCTGACTTGTTCTACACCAAAAGTTTGCACATTGACTTAGGTATACAGATTTAATTTTGACAATCGCTTCGATTGAACCTAGTTGTAGTTTTAATCAAATTTAGATTAGTGAGAGCAATAAAACAGTTATTTTTAAGTGTTTATAAAATACCTGTTATAAAATGTTATAAAATACCTAAAATTATCAATGTATCATATTTCCGTAAACTAATCATGAAAAAATATCAAGCAGTACTTAATGGACAAAAATTGATAAATAGTCGAAACAAAAATATTTACTTACCGCCGATGTTCTTAGATTTGTTATTCTTATTGGTATAACACGCAAGTTTCGGTCACGACAACACATTACACGGTGAGCTAGTCATTCTTATGTTTCAATATCGCGGAAAGCAGCATCATCTACTCAATAGTATTACAATTAGAATGGATTAGTCGACTAACCCCATTAGTCAGCTAGCCCCGGTCTCCCCTACTGTAAATACTCGATCTAAGAAAACAGGAAAAGATGTCACTTTTTAACGAGAACATTTTCCAACACATTATTCCTTCCGCGCCCGATTCAATCGCCAAGTCCTTTCACCTCGGCAGGACACATTCCATTCGAAATCGTCCCTGTATTCTCGATCGCGACAGACGCGTGCAGTTTCTAAAGCTCCGCGGGAGCGAAAGCTCTATCTGGAAGGTGGAAGAGAGGCTTCGCAGAGGTCCATTATAATTGTTCTCTTTCAGGCGATTATTTAACCGGCAATTCAAAGCGTTAACGAGCACGCGCGGGAATGTGCACACGAGAGCGAGTTCGCGGTTTATCGCGCTTTTCCGCGGAATCTTTTTACCGCCGGTGAATTAGACCACGGCGTCCGTTCATTAAGCATTTATTCCAGCCCCTTCCGTGGCACTCTTCCGAGAAACGGCGCGAAGAATCGGCGCACGTGTCGCTACGGTGCACGCGCGCCCCAAAAACACCCATGAAGACCGGCGTCCTTGAACGGGACGCGGCCCTGACACTCGCAGCTCGATCCCCAGCACTTCGTTCCGGGGCAATTTGTCCGGAGCCCCATCGGAAACCCGGGAATTAACCCTACAACCACCGAGGGCGAGTCTCCTTAAAGCCACTAGACGGAAAATGACCAAGCATCCAAGAGACATCAGTTATCTTGCTTCAGCAATTATTTTTTGTCCCTCGTCATTCAGACTTCGAACTAACAAGTTGAGGACTTAGAGGAATGTGTATAAACCTTGCTGGAATTTTTTCAACTTTTTAATCATTCATTTAACCTTTGACATACTGTTATTTTAGACCTGGTTAAAATTGTTAAGAAAAGGAATCGACAGGGACGAAACTCCTGTCAATTTTTCTTACGCACAAAAATCCGCAGTCTAGTAATAAATTTTTTTTTTCACTGCGTTTAAAGCGATTAAGCAGCGGCCAACTCGAGAAATCGCATACGAAATCCTGCAACTACGGTTTCCAGCCCACGCCGCCATCTTGGCTGATCGATGAATGTTTTATTCAACGCGGAATCTCATTATCCGCCCCGGGAGACGTGTGTTGGTCGCGCGATGCGCTGATTTGCCGCCGCTTTATTTTATTACCGCGCACAATTAGCGTTGCGATCGTCCAAAATATTTTGTCCGAGTGTAAAACGTACCGGGCATTCAGAATAAAATTCTGTTACGGCGGAAAACGATTTCGACGGGGGCGGGGATCAGTTCACAAGGTTGCCCGCGAATGTAAAATTCATATTTGCAGTTTCCTCGATGTATAAATTCATGCCGATGCGAACGCTCTATGTCGTCCTGTTGCGTAATATGTTGCCGCGTTAAATAACCCCGCATAGCGACAGACAAATTGTAAGGGGATAGTTCTTGTCCTGGAAGCTTCCGCGCTGATCGTAAAACTGACATAAATCTCCGAGAAATCTTATAAAACTGAAAATTGAAAGCTTCATTCTCTTCGCCGACACTTTCGGCGAATTAAAGTTGCAACTGGAAGTGGATCAAGCTTTCATCAATTTCGCATCTTACAAAATTTGCGCGAATAAACTATGAATTTTGTGCTTTGATGATAAAAACGAACAGACGAAGTATGAGATAGTGAAAATATCCGAGAAACTGTCAAGGCGTTAAACTAAGCTGATGCAGGAAAACATGCATTATCACAATAATAACAATTATAATTGTGTCACATAAGAACTTCAAAAAAAAAAAAGAAGGAAATCCGTGTCATATAAAATAATAATTAGACAGCAGAACTATATTCTATTCTTTCTTGAATAATCTTAACACGTTGAAAACAGTATATTGTTATTCTGCGCCAACTCATCTTTATTATAAACTCCGTCTAATAACCGCAGCCTTCGAATAATTCCACTTACGTATTCGAAGAAACGAATGAAATAATTCCTCACGAATGTATCCTCGGAATCTCAATGAAAATAAATTAAAAAATTGGGAACCCGGCATTTTGACGGAACCTGTAGTTCCAGCGTTAAAATAAAAGAACGATCGAAGGTCCCGACGATGTCACAGCAATAACGGAGGGTGTCCCATCGACAAAGGGGCGTAGAAAAAACAAGCGGCATGCTCCTTAGGATAAAATGTCCCATCGCGAATCGTGAAAAGATCTCGTCGAACCACCACGAAAGCGTAGAACGACGTTGCCCGATTTAATTTTCATTCTTTCGGCGGAGCGATACCGATCGATAGCGAACCATTCAGATTAATCGATCAATTACAGTACCCGGCCCCCGTGGCTCATTCAATTTCCATCCCACTTTTCCGCGCCGATAGATTCTACCTCGAGACTTTCTTCGATTAGATCCCGCGATTCTATTCAATCGTTTCAAGCAGCTGCCAGTTTCCCGCCCGAACATCGGGCGAGGGATTTTTGTTCGACCAGGAAATTAAAGATCCGGGTCCCAGGCTCGTCCGACTGTGTTCAACATCGGTGAAAGATTGCTCACTGTTATTTAGAATCGATCGCTGCATTTCCCTTGCAATTGTGTAGGAACACGATCATTCATAATGTGTCAACCTGTTTTCGGTTGGTGGACGCGAAGGTCATATGAAGTTCATCAACTATTTTAAAAAATGGAAACATATATTTTGATATTCATCTTACAAGAAAGTGTTAACTTACAGGCTTGGAGTGCAAAGCCTGTATGCAGAAAAATCATTTGTTTAAGAGATATAAGAAGTTCACTGCGACGATCATTTGCAATTTACATCGTAATATTAAAATTCCTTTTGACTCTTTAACGATCTTAATAAATTGACAATAATGTGTCGACGTCTAGACTGTCTTAATTTCTTTACTAAAGTGTTTATTAATAAGTTAAGAAGAAATGGGTTCGCGACACCATCCAATGAATGCAAGACTATTTTTCACCGGGGATCGTGCGTATAGTTTTCGACGAAACATGTCCCGCCGGCTAATAGAAAGTCTAAGATGGAGAAAGACGAATGATTTCATCTTGGTTCACTCGAGCCAGCGGCTCGCGGACGTTTCCAGGCAACAGCGAACAAATATCGCAAATGGAATACATCCGGGCGACGAGATTTTATTGTAGGATCACAGACACCGCATCCGTGCACTCACTGCAGAGACACGTTAATCGAAGCCACTCCGCCGCTAGGGAGAACCAGCCCAAGAAATATCTACTGGGTGACTAAGCAAGAAAAATCGTTAAAAATTATTTTTTCTCACAGCTGCCATCCGTTCTAAACATTTTTCCGTGCAGCTTTGCCAATAAATTCATTCATGCTTCGACCAATTACGATCTGGGAACAAGTTACCTTTACGGTGTTCTCTTCTCCCATGATAATAATCATTAGACCACGGAACTTTATGCAAAATAAAAATTGTCTGCATCGATTGCAAGAAATAGAAACTAAATTGAATGTTATTTCTTCCATTAATGACTAGAAATGTTTTATTTTTAACCTTCCGACCATAAAAAGGGACTCGGTTTACAATTCCTACAAACTCTCACATCCTTCTGCATATCTTCGTATTCACTCATACACTTTGCTTTGAACTACCTTTTTCCTATCTTTCTCTCTACTCTTTTCTTTCCTTTTTCTTCCTAGCTTTCTCAGCCATTCTACCGCTTCCTCTAACCCCCTCTTACTCAATATTTCGTCCCTTAATAATTTTAATAGAAGAAAAATCATATATTGACATCTTCAATTTTTTAAATTTTTCCTACAATTTTCAATTTCATGTACTCAGTTTTGCTGTAAATGTACACTAATAATCATTATTCCTCCACAATATTAGACTTAAAAAGATTGGAAGATTGTAGTATAATTTGATTGCGAAAGGTACAACGTTCATTGCAGATAATATAATCTTCCAGCGAGATGAAATGTGTGTTACTGCATTCGTTTCCTGCCAACCGGATAATTCGGCATCGACGTTCGCCGGGCCCCAATTCGCAAGCAAATTGCTTTGGACAGTATTCCAACGGAGATACGAGGTATCAAAGGAGCCTCATTTTAATAGGACACCCAGTATACGAACTTCCTATTTCCCGGGAACCGCTATGCGACTCGATGCACGTCTCCCGAATAGATAATGCTTAACAGGAATATACGTCGACGACCTGGATCCTGCGGGCACGCGTGAAAGGCGGCGCGTACTTTTCGTTTTGAAACGAGATTACTAAATCACACACCTACCCCCCGATTGTGATTATTAGACTGCGGATCTTTATGCATTTATGAAGAAATTTGGTTGAGTAGAATATAAAGCAGTAAAGAATATAAACTAGAAAAATTTAAGAACATCGTAATGTTGTTTTTAACGTAACAACGTCATTAAGGGATGAAATCAATTTTTACTTGATTCCTGCTTCCCACAATCAATGCAGAACATTTTTATTTTGCATGAAGATCCGCAGTCTAGTGATTATAAATCGGTGGTAATTAATGCTAGATCGTCGCAGGACTCGGATTTTACCCCACTGCGAGGGCGATATTTAATTTCAATTCTTCATTATTCCGTGGCTCTGATTCGAGCCATTAGCTGGGAATATTTAAGGGGCGACCAGATCGGAAAGTTGAGCTGATCAGTATCAATATTTCATCCGCAATATGTCGCTGATTTGCATGAATTATTCCGTAACATTTTCATTTCATTCTATTCATTCTGATCCCTTGAATAGGTGCTTATTAGGTGGATTTTATCATTATCATTTTATCTTTTGTTCTCAGTCATTTTGGAAATATAGTGTGGTGGCCTTGGCGCGGCCTTAAGGAGTCACACAGTGATATGCCTTTTACATCGATCACTTTTGAATAAACTTGTGTTGAGGAAAGCTACTCACAGAGTCCGATCATTTATTTACCAGTTCCTCCGCAACAGATATTCGGAATTATACTGCAAATTCTTCGAGGAAAAGCTGGAGGATTAGCCGAGAGTATTTCTCAGTTATTTATTTTCTAATGGCGGCGCTATCGTTCGCTTTAAAAATACTGGAACTAAATATGAATATCTTCGAATGTAAAATTACAAGCGGATAAGAAGCTGGAAATTTCGAATCACGTTGTAAATTCTTCCGGAAAGAGGCGGGGGATTATCCGAGAAAATTTCTAAGAAAGTGCGCCGCGGCTCATAAATATTTGATCATTCCCTCAGCGTAGGACGAAGATGACTTTTTCATGAAAAAGAATACAACCGAATACTGAAGTTTCTACACACTCAAATGTGACCCATATCTGTACACGAAATAAAACGTGAAGAGTTCAACTGCGGTGCTTCGAATTAATCAATTAAATAACGAAATAATTCCCAACTTCTCTCCCCCGACCATTACGAATGAACAACCTAGTTCTTCGGTTTATATTTCTCGAAATTAGCATAACCGATAAAACGTTTTCAAGCAGTAATATGTGCCGAGAGCAGTTTTTGTATTTTCTTGGATTCCCACCGAGGTTATCGCGCATGCAACAGCCTAGATGAAAAAAGCCTCGGCGAGGTTGTGGATTTCGAAATCCGCAGAGAATCGAGGCCCTTCGCCGTTCGTCGAGTATAGAGGTTTTTTTTTGTCCGTCGTGCCACGTGATTCTTCAGCTTGGTTTTAATTTTACAGCATGATTCGAGCTCCCCCCCGGCGGAAAAGGTGAAGGTTAACACGGAGGAATCGTGGGTGGTGAAACTTCCCTCCTCTCTCTCGTCACGGGGAGAAGTAATTTGAAAAGGGTTTTCTTTGCATCAAGAACGAGAATAAATGAAATTTGTAGTGGGTGTAAGACTAGCTCACGTATAATCCACTGTTCCACCGAAATTCAATCTTCTTTTCGATACGGATCTGCGAACGACAAAGGCGACGCTGCAGTCTATCAAATTTCGAACGCATTTGTGGTAGACACGTGAAATTGCAGTTGGAAAATTCTCTATCAAAATATAACCCGCTTCCTCCATTATTTTATGTATCTGAAATCATCTTAAATTAACTTCTCTACGGTCTTAGCACAGGAATCTGTTCTAGCAGAAAAAAAGTTAAGACACATGCTGTTGATTATTAGTGTTTGTGCAAACAAACTTATTCTTCCCAGAACACATCTCTCGATCAGACTTAACTCGAACCTTCAAACAATGTAACACATGCTGCAAGGTACTAACATCTTTAAATGTAAACCTACCACAATCCTCTAGATAATACAAATAAAACTTCTGAATGTTCAAAATACTTCATCGTCTATTTTCGAGCCTCAAATCACTACACAAACACTCGAACCTAGCCAAACCTTGCACAACCAAACGATTCAATTTCAACTACTTTCTAGTATGATAAAAATGAAAGATTTGTTAGCATAATGTACGTAAAATTATTCAGATCTTGTGAAGACATATATTTCAAGATCACAGTTCTGCAAGCACTGAGCCAGTACGTTTCAAAATTATGCTCGACCGCAATAGTTTCGTTCTAGCGAATGGCCGTGCAAATAGTAGACCAAGCAAATCCAAAGCATTCATAGCTCTGTGATCAAACAATTTGGTATCGTTTCGCGAACAAGACTCCACGCGAGAGCTTGCATGTATATATATTAACAGCCGAAAGAAATCGTTGACCTGGATTCGCGGCTCGCCTTTCATTATCCAGGGTTCAGAGGGAGCTGGCCTCTCTCTCTTCCTCTCTCGCTGGCGCAAAGGATCTTCTACGAGGATACACGCGCACGTGGATTTCCGGGTTATCTCTATCGACTCCTGTAATATACACTTTCGGCCGACTTTCGGGCTGAGAAACTCTCGCGCCGTGTCCAGACCAGGCTCTGCCGAAATGCCTTCGATTATCGCAGCTCTGCAGAATGCACCGTGCAACCTGCAGCGGCCCACGTCGCCCCCGCATGCCACACTCTGCTCTCTCTCCTCTTCGTCTTCTTAACCCTTTTCACTCTGTTTCCAACCCTCTACGAGCCCGCGCATTTTCACGTGGATCCAGGATTTTTACCAGAAAGCTGTCCTGCGTGTGCTCCTCTTTCATCCTTTGTGCCCCGATTTATTTTCATACCTCCACTTTCATTACTACACAGGATTTTTCATTTTTTCACCTCTCCACCTCTCGCTTTAAGTGCGCCACTTTTGCTTTAATTCACCCTCTGGCACACATTTGCGCATCTCCATATTTCCTTGCATTTGTGTATTTATTTTTTCGTCTAACGCACTTGCCTTCATTTTTTTTTTCCTCGGCATGCAAACGCGTAGATTCGTTTTATTTATTTCTGTGTTGAGCATACAGATATGTGTATGTACCTCGTTTTCAGTTTCTTGTTAGACAAACAAATTTTCTACTTTCCGTACCATGAATCCGCACATGTACATGTATCTCCTCCACGTTTATACCATTTTAAGACGCCGAAAAAAATTGTAGGATAATATTAGGATTGCATTTGAACTTTGTCATCATCATTTTCAGAGATTTCAAGAATCATTTGTTCAAACAAACCGGTTGTTTGAACAAATATTATAACCTACAGTTCTTTACAGACGCAAAAATTTCTCTTGAAAATGATCCACATTGGGATCGAAACGTTGAGAACAATTTAAAATTGCACAACTGCTTTGTGAGTAACAATTGATCGAACCTGTAGCGCCGATACCATTAAATTGTTTATTTGCACTATCTACGATCGACATATTTAAAAATTTATCATTTAGATTATGCCATGAATATTTCTTGTGTCATTAAAAATAAAGATATTTAGGTGGCCTCCTTCAGCTGAGATACCCTGTATAATCGTGAAACACCCTGTACAGCGCGAACCTTTCGCGTTCCACACTTCAAGTCCCGTTTCGACCCTCTTCAGCCCTTACGCAACATTCTGCGAGAGCATATCGCATGATCGAGCGGCAGTCGAGCGCAATTCCGCAGCGTCGTAACTCTGTCAAGCCTAACGACAGCCCCGTTCCTCTGTTCCCGTGTCGGACAAGGAACATTCTGGGCAACGTGCCCCGACGTTAATTCGAGGGCCAGTCCCGGCGATCCACGGTGCCCAAGCCGAGAGAATAGTTGCAGCCTTAACGAGCTATTTAGCGTTTTCCGCTGGGACACGGATCGCGTTATCTTCCTGCCTCCGGACCTCCGAGTAATCCACTCGTACTCGCCGCCATTCTCGCTGCCAGACAATTCCAAATTTTTTAACAATCTTGTAATATCCTGTGATGACACGCAATTCGCCCATTTCGCAAAAGTTCTCGTCCAAACGGGCAACTGGGCACTGTTTCTCCTATCTACGCCCATAGCATATTTTTATCCAGGAAAACACAAACACTATTTTCATACTTGTTTCGTGCCGAATTTTATTTTGCGCGCTAATTTCTGTTTGTGAGAATTACAGCTGTCACTCTTCGACACGTGGTTAGTAAAATTGTATCTTGCGTGCAAGATAAAATTGCAAGGAACAGCAGGAAATTTGTGGGGGACCGCGAAGAATGATGATAATAAATTATCTGCCATAAAAAATGTATATCAACAAAAGGAAGAATTTTTTTAAAAGAATATTACATCGACAAAGAAATCTGTACACGGAGACTAGAAGAGCAGAAATACTGGCAGCAGACAGTTGCAATCGAAGAAAGTCCAATTAATTATTCCTACGCGTAAGAAGGAGTAATTTCATTTATCGCATTAACGAAAGCACGAGAAGCGATCCCGCAATCGAGTAAAGGGAATTACCTAGTAGAAGATAATAATTTTCCCAGTAAAAAATAGCGCCGTTAATAATTCAGTGGAACCAGAGAGACTATTTCCAGACGCGACAAACACGAAGCATAAAACGATGAATTATCGGCGACAAGAACCCGCGAATAAAAATGCTGTGAAACCAGCGGAATAAGGAAGATTACTTCTACCACAAAGGAAATTTCACGTCCATAAACAGAAAGGATAATTACAGGTAATATCGCTGTAAGATAGTACTCGTCGGCGAAACGGTACACTCGTACTACTGAATTCCGTTAGTTCGCAGAGTTCAGCGAAGAGTCGACGGCTAAATTGAATTTCGTTCATAAGAGTGCTATCGTTTGAAGAACACAACGGGGTGGGCGTGTTCGAAATGACAAAGACAAGGGACAAACAAATGAGGGAAACAGGAAGAAAGCAAAGGGAATGCTCGGTCTCGCGCAACGTTTCGATAACATTCTCTTGATTCTTTGTCCCTTCTGTTTGTGCGCGCCCGTTGTCCTTGAACTCCGCAACTCGCCGCACGATATCCTTTGAACAAGATCAAAGTGTCGCCGCAGAAAATGGAAAATATGGAATTTCATCGACGTGCCGGAAATTCCCCGCGTGCACGATCGAGATTTTCGGGCATTTCCGACGATCGCTCGGATCCTCGGCCCTTCACGCACTCCGAATTCTCTTCGTTGTTTGTGCTCGACGCATTCGGGACCGGTGACGCGATTGTTGCGTCATACACTGCTCCTACGGGCTTGCTGGAGGCAACGTGTGCGTCATTGTTCCATTCAAAGATAATTCATTTTCGAAGTTTAGCTGGAAATTTAGGATAAATTCGATACTGCATATATTGGAGCAATACTAATATTACCAACATGTGTATCCCAGAAACCTACAGTAGGAGCACAAAGTATTCGTACACCTTTTAAAAACGAATAACTTTTCAAAATTGGACCCAACAGTTCGAGCTTTTTTGGAGACTTTAGAAGGATTAGTTTACTAGCTGATGTGTAAATAATTTTTTTTTTTAATTGTTATTGGTCGCAATTGCGAAGGAAAAGTAAAGGTCACAAATAACAGTTTCAAATATAACTTACTATTTTCATTTTATTCAATAGTAAATGGTGCTTGTGGTTGGTGTAATTTTATTTTTCTCCAAAATTATTTCCGAACGAAGGTAAATAAAATGTTATATTAATCCTTTCTTGCATCCTGCGATTACCTACAGACTGGTACATTTTTTAATTATTTTTTCACCTTGGATGCTGCTTCCCAGAATACAATGGGAGCGTGAAATAATGGAACAAGTCTAGAAAGCTTCCAGGCTCTCCGAGTTTGCAGAAAATTTCTTTGGCATGAGTAATGATTTTCTTTGGGAAAAACGAGACTTATCGAAGTTCTCCTCGACTCATTTATTTCGAGAGTCGAGATCCCGAGAAGGATCTTTTTTCAAAGAGAATCCTTCGAGGACGAGGCTGTCGCATCTCGCGAGACCGTTCGCTCATTATTTTATCGCGCGTATTCGCTCCTCGTTGGTTTGTTCCTCGAGAGAAATTGGAACACTACCGTCCAAAAGTATCCGAACTCATCCATGTAATTCGATAAATCGACAATACAATTTCAAATCATAGAAGAAATTACATAACCTACACTAATGTGTAGGTTTAGCGTAAATTCTTATCACAAGAAAATTGTAACGTGATCACAGCTATTGTAAGGTATTCGTCCACATCTGTTGGGTGTTCGGAAGGTTGTGAACAGCATTGTACGTACGCCCACGAAGAGACGGCAAGTCGAGCGCGAGAAAAATTGTTCTCCATGACCTTGCGGGTCGAAGACAATTTCCAGAATGCTCGAAAACGCCGCGCCGCCGCCACCACTCGTTTCCGCGGCTTGAATATAAATGCGAAATTTTCCTGGCGAATCGGGGAGAGGACGAGGCCAAGAGAGAGACAGCCGCGATTTACATTCCTTTGTGCGAGCCCATCCTCGCGCTTGACCCGCCCGCCCACTGATACATCCACCTGTCCCTCCGCTTTCGTGAGAAAGATCCTCGATATGGGCGAATTTCGAGATGGATTATAACCCGACTCCCTTCCGGCGACCTATTTTTCGGCGGACCCTTTGTGCGCCGTTCGATTCTCCCACGCGCGGATGCATTTATTCACCGGCGATAATAAAGCCTGTGCCGAAATTAACTCCTCTGTTCGGCTCGTTTACGGTTTCGAAACAATGTTGTTGCAAGCATGCACGAACGCGGAAACAATGAAATCACGGTGCTTATCGAGAATCTACACGATAATTTTCGAGAAGTTCTAGTTCGCCCGACGTCTCTTGTCTTGGAATAGTTCGAGCAAGCGAAAGATCTTGTCAATAAATTTCTGGTCAATTGGAATTTCTACATATTAAACTCAGCTTTTTAGCCTGCGCCAAAATTATCTCCTCCGTTCGGCTCGTTTACGGTTTCGAAACAATGTTGTTGCAAGCACGCACGAACGCGGAAACAATGAAATCACGGTGCTTACCGTGGCTCCACACGATAATTTTCGAGAAGTTCTAGTTCGCACGACGTCTCTTGTCTCGGAGTAGTTCGAGCAAGCGAAAGATCTTGTCAATAAATTTCTGGTCAATTGGAATTTCTACTAAATTCAGTTTTAGCCTGAGCGAAAATTAACTCCAGCTTGTTTACGGTTCCGAAACAATGTTGTTGAAAGTACACGCAAACGCGGAAGCTTCTATCGTGGCTCTTTAGGATAATTTTCACGCCTAGGAGTTTTGGTTCGCGCGGCGCTGTTGTCTCGAGTAGTTAGTGCAATTAACCTGTTAACTGTTTCGCTTTATTAGAAGAACGTGCATCTGCGTGCTTAATTATTTTTAAGCATTCTCTCGGTTTTATTCGTACCACACCGCGCACTCTCTTAAATTTTATTTAATAGCAAATGTCATCGCGTACTCGCAGCTATTTCTGTTTGCATTAATTCTATTAGTATCGAGCGAAAAATTAAGCTCGAGCCAATAACGTTGATGAAAATTTGAAGAATTTTGCGGAATAAAATCTAAAATCCCCATCGAAAACTACAAACTACTTGTTGAAATATGTTTTGAGAAACAAAATTAATCTATTATTCCACGCAAGGAACGATCGATTCAATATCAGTTTATTTCAGTTTGTTTATGAAACCGTTGGTTATTTGTTCTTAGTATCGTTCAATTTTCTAGCCCGAGTGATCCTCACTTGAAATCGTCACATTCAAATCGTAAAGACGTGGTTTGCTTGTGCTTTTCTCGTTATTGAATAAACTCCGTTGAGTCAATTCATACGAAGTGTGCGGATTATTTAATCACATAATCTAATACTACTCTCTAAACTCCGAAATCCCCATAAATGATCCTAATGCAATTAACACGTACTTCCAGCCGCATTGTTCGCGCGGATCGAACGCTACTGATGCGGGACGCGCTGCACATAATTCTCCAAATATAATTACAGCGTAGGATCGCGTCGAGAGCGTTGTAATTGGCTTTTAATTACAGAGAGGATGATATCGAATGGGCCCTCGAGAATGGAGTTTCGCGGCGCGGTTCGTGATGTTCACGCCCGCGTAATCAGATTTTTAAGACAACGTTAGCTAGATGTATATCTACCGGGTAGAGAGCGACGAACGAGATTAGACACCGGGATTTCCATACATTAAAATTCGCCAAGTAGCTGAATAATTACTCGAGCCGCATAAATCCAGGCTGGATAGACGGGAAAAGCCAGGAACCGGCTGGAGTCCTCGTAGCGTATCGCGAACAGACACCGTTGTGTATTCATCGGATCCCTAAATACCCTAACACATAATGGGATTCGAGCCGATTAGCGACTAACAATTAACCTTGACATCAATCCCTACGTTGGACGTCCGTTCTGCCGACGTGGATCGCTGGACCCTTCGCTGCCTCAGCGAACAAATACACCGACGTCCCTTTAACCGAATTCTCTCGAATCCCTTGCGCAACACTTTCGCTAGATACACGATAAAACTCCCGACCTCGAGAGATTTCGCTGGAAAATATCGGATCCACTAATTCGAAGAGGATATGATATGAATAGACTGCGGATCTTTATGCAAAATAAAAATTGTCTATATCAATTGCAAGAAACAAAAAATGTTTTTTTCTTTAGTGACCCTAATAAATTGAAAATAATACACCGACGTTCTTAAATTCTTTTAATTTATCTACCGTTTTAAGTTGCACCAACTCATTTTTGTCATAAACGCATCAAATCCGCACTCTAGATATGAACAAAATGAATTTATTTACTCAAGCCTAGCCGTGTGAAATTGCATTATTTCAAACAGAACAGAAGTACATGTCATGCTCCGGTAAACGTTTTGAATAATCGTATTAAATTTATTGAAATTGCATCACCTGGAAATATATTTTATACATAAAATCTTAGTTTCAAATTCTGTACGTGCCACACTCTGTGTATTCTATTTGCGTTTATATCAATTTTATCACCTTCGAAAAATCATTGTTTTTCAACATTTT
Organism: Lasioglossum marginatum; assembly: GCA_028455795.1. Classification (NCBI taxonomy): domain Eukaryota; kingdom Metazoa; phylum Arthropoda; class Insecta; order Hymenoptera; family Halictidae; genus Lasioglossum; species Lasioglossum marginatum. Next base: position 3,949,019 of record CM052264.1, on the reverse strand, counting down.
TGCACGAATTGATATATTCAGCATTTTCTTTCCAGATTAAAATGATGCATAATATAAAAATATTTTTTAACTTATTCAAATATAATCCTTTGAACATCTCGAAACGAGAAATGTATGACTTACAATTAGTGGAAGACCCTTTGGTAAATGAAAGCCCGCGAAGACGAAAGAATACAATAACATCGATACGTTCTATCCCGAGAATTGCTAACGCATTGTAGCTCGCTCCTTTTAACAGAATCGTTTTTTTTTCAGCGAGTCTATCGAACATTCCTTCCCACCAGCCAGGCTGAATAAAACTACTGTCATCCACGTTTGTCAAGGCGAGTTTCCGTCAAACAATGCCTCCCTATCAACCCGCCACGCGGAACGAGAATTATTGTTTCCAGGGCGCGTTATTTCTCGTCCCCCCGCAACTTTCTCGCGATAAGTATTTTTCATAACGCACAATGGAAGAGCCTTGACGTTTCAATGTTGCTTCGCGAGTTTGAAGCGAAGATCGCCCAATGGCATGATCGAAGTTGAGCAAGTCGGACGTCGTCGCAGGTAATATTCTTTTAGCCTCGACTGGACCAGGAGGAGCAGATTTCAACAGAGCAAACGGCAAAATGGATAGCTGCAGGATTATTGATAAGTCGGATTATTAGAGCGTGAACTGATAATTCCGAAAGCGCCCGATTTTTCCGACGGAACGTCAGACACACTGCGCTCACGTTCCCATGCACAATCTCGGCCAATGGCCACCCTTAATTCCGCATGCGAGGGGATTATTGATGTTACCTGCGCGTCACTGTTATCCCACGGAATGGCCTAGACATTTTTTACTCCTGCGTTATTACCCGGATGCACCTCGCGTTGACCTATCCCCGACGTTCCCTTCAAAAACCAAATATTCATTCCAAAACATTTCTCAGTCTAAAAAGCAAAGATTTCTAATCCTTCAGATGTGCAGTCAAAATTTGATGTTGCAAATATTTCTAAATAAGCCGTTTATTTTGAAAGTGGCCCAAGTCCATTTAAGTTTAAATTGAGATATTTAAGAGTTTGCGTTTCAATGAAATTAAAAATATACGTATAGGATACGAATGTATCACACTTCCTAAGTGTAGATTATTTTGCAGGATATTCCATACATGTGCTTTTTTAAAGGTCTTAAAAATTTTCGGGTTCCACTTTCTCAAGGGTTAAGGTCTTATGAAGAGAACTGCGTTTAAAAAAATCTTGTAAAATGAACCGTTAAATAGATACACAGCAAGCGGTCTCTACCGCTAGAGCCACGCAGGCTCTAGCTTAGGCATCTCCCGGGGTGTAGGGGGGTGTAGAGCGGTTCAAGTACTCTATGGAACATTCGAGACCCCTAGTTCCCTAGTGAGTTTTCTCCCACTCCTGGGTACGGGGATTGCAGTTTTCCTATGTAGAAAAAACGGTATATTTGGCAATAGCGAAATCAGCCGAGACCCACTCGCGACGGGACATTTTGACCGCTGCGCGAAGAACCGAAGGCTTGCGTCGGCCCGAGGCGCAAGGGTGGGGGAACAGCGTTGGGGAAGGGCAAGGGGGGAGATTCAATCTGGCATTTTACTATAACTTTTGAACCATAAAAGATATCGAGATGACATTTCCACCAAAAACCATTAAAAAATTATTCCTACCTACTGATAATTATCGTAACAAATATATTGTTTCTAATCATCTTTTAAATAATTCTTTAAATTTTCTTGTCTTAAAATAAAATTAAAAATTGTTTATTTGTTACTTATTTAGTTTTTCAGATCATTTAAATCACCGATGTCTTTGGTTATAAATTTCTCTGTATTTCTTGAAATATTCATAATATGAAGAATAAATGTTGAGTAGGAATGAATTTTGTTGAATCGATACTCTTACGTTTTCACTACAAGCTCCTAAAAACTCATTTTCCTCGGATTGCTAGTTCAGCTATTATAATTTTTTTCAAACCTATGTGATAAAACTTATTCTAAATGGTAAAAAGTTGGCTTTCATTTTCCCTCGAGACAACAAAAAGACTTTCCGAACGCTCTAATACTAGAGCGATCCTAATAATAAAAAATGTCGATCGGCTTTCGTTTCGCTTTTTGATAACAGAAACAATAAAAATTTATTCGAATAATACCGAACTCGGAATTACACACAGACTAGTAAAATGATAAACGTAACGTTAGTTTGGAACAACAAACGAGTGCAGGAACAGGAGAGAGTTTCGCGTGGAGCCAATAAAGGCTCAAGTCGAAACAATTCAAATAAAATGGTGAACGGAGCGAGGGTCCGATGGATCCATCGCAATCTCGGCGACAAAAGCCCGAAAAACCTGTACCTAGAAATACGGGACAGAGGCTGTAAAGCCGGGCGAGTGTCCGTTCACTCGGAATATCATTCGAATTCACCGGCGCCGGCAATTAATACGAAGGACGGCGCAGTCCTGTGGGCTTGCTGGTCGGGCAACACATTCCCTTCGGTCAAGGCCGGGAAAACAGTGAAAACGCTAGGCGAAACTGCGGGAGATTCGCTCGTGCGGAAGTTCGACGCGGTTAGTGTCTCCTCTAGCCTTTATGCTGCCACGTCCCGGAAAACTGTGTCGGCGTGGGACGCCGGGAATCGGTCAACGGGAACACGATGTACGCCGGCTAATGCAATATCCCGCGCAATTTCGGGCATTAATATTCAGCGTTTGGCTGGTAGGCCGCTAGGATCCAGCCTGCCTGCTTAAAATCCGACCGGACCGCCGCGAAATCAATATGGCGATGCTGCAGCCTGACCGCGGCCTTTATGCTCATTATTAAATCCGCCGCAGCGTCGGGAATCCACCCCGACGTCTATGCAACGTCTCCACGAGGCTCCGATATCCTGGAACAATTTTTTTTCGCTTCGAGACGTTCAACACTTTCACGAATAGAGAAACTCCCACTAATATTCGGACACTCTAAACCCCTTGCCGTACCATTTTCTTTACAGTTACAGTGATTAGAACGTCTTTATCCCGGAAAATGTCGTATAAGAGAAAAGAAAATTTATATATTTTGTGTGACTACATTTATTTGAATGCTTAAATATTGATTACAAACGAATCAAATTTTATATTTCATCTAAAAAGGAAGACATTTTAAATATTGGACTTTGAGGAGTTAGAGAAATTAGTTTACTGCATGATGCGAAAGAAATTTTTTGAAAAATTGCTATTGGTCCGAATTGCAGAGAAAATACTAAGAGTTGTATCTTGCAACTTTTTTAGGTGAGCATATATGGAAGTACTGAAGTAGAATACGAACCTTTTAGTCGGACTAGCACAAAGTATACATTCCACTATTCGTATCAATACGGCTGCCGTTACAATTCTGTAATAGCTGTAAATAGATACAGCGTATACCGTGAAGATCGATAAAAGAAATCATTGATATTGTCCGAAGTAGAATGCGATTGTCTCCGTCAGACCAGAATAGATATTCATGCTTGAATATTCACATTGGAACATGCGCTTAATAATCACGTAATACAGAATGAGCAGAAATAATTCCTAACTCCTAGTTGTTACAAATGTAATCATCAAATAGCAAATAATACAACAATAGCAACAAATATATATAGAACAAGGATAACGAACAAGAATAAAAGTATATAAATTCGAATATCGAGAATAAAGTAATTTCCAGCGTTCTGAAGTGATACATCCGCTTTAATCAGACCGTCAAAGGGTCAATCCATTCAGCCAGACAATTTTCAAAAACCGCAGGTACAATGAAAAGATTTAGTTCCGCGAAATAAATTCTGCAACAAGCGAAATACTCTCGAGTACGGCCGAAGGTTCCCGTTTCGCAATTTTCAAAAACTTCCCCTCTCGAAATCCGTCAATTGTTAAAACGCAACCGGAGGGATGAACATCAAACTGCAATCCCCTAAACGAACGCAGTTGCAGTTTAATCTGATCCCTCGTTTGTTCCGACGTGCGGATGAGTGATCGTACACATGCATCGTTTTTCGGCCATCAAAAATTATTTAACCATTCGCAGTGTCACGTACGTGCACGCGTCGACGAGTACACCGGTTCTCCCTCGATTGTTTTCATTTCTTTTTTCTTCTTTTTCGTCTGTCCAGCGTCTCTTTTTTCTTTTTCGGTATCGAAAACGTCACACACTTGTTCCTGAATTCTGTCACTGTCGCTGCTGCATTGTTTATGGGAATGGAAATTCCTCGGCAGTTTCGTTGTTAATGGCTCGAACAGTGGCCTTTTAGTCTAATGGGTTTTTCGGCTCGCTGTACCTTTTCCGCGGATTCCTGCGCTCGACCTATGGAAACCACGGATTTACAACTGTACGCCTTTGTTTTCCGATTTTCGAAACGCATTTCGATTTTCCAGCCTGGATGAAAATTGTACGGCGGAACAGCAAGATGGTGAAAACGAGCTGCCAAACTGTATATATTTTTTAAGCGGAAAATTCAGAGCTTTCCAATGATGTACAGTTCAAAAGGAATGGTCACTGAATGAGATTATAATGATACAAGAAAAGAATTACGAAACAAAGGGTCGCGAATTTAGTTGCCAACCTAATATAATTCCTTCATAAAGCCTTCAAGGCTATTAAAGTAAATAATGTCTGTTTAAAAACAATCCAGGCATTTACGAACAAATCATGCAGAGCACCCTGTATAATTAATCATGTCTGCATTGCAAGGATTGTTGATCGAGTCGTCAATCGCTGGCTGACGTATGCTACCGTTTATGGTTGTGTCAATGTTTCGAGCGTAGTTGGACAATGCTAACTGCGAATTAATGATTGACGACGCGATTCAAGTATTTGATTATCAATACCAATAGACGATGAAATTTTTCGTTTCACTGACGTGTAATCGCAGTTAACTGTAAATATTTAATCGCCGATCTGATTGACGATTAAATTAGTCGAACGAATTACTGGAATGAATAATGTACTGCGAAAGTTCTCTGCATCGCGCAACAAATATTTGATCGCGCGCGACTCTCGGAACACAGTAACTCATACCTACGTTCTGTTTACGCTCGTTTACTTTCCGAAAGCGTAAAAATGGTTACGTGACTCTTGTTCATTTATCCGGCTTGAACAAACAAATAAAACCTCTCCTCTGCGAACAAACACGTACATTATTCTGTATAAATATTGGACCACTGTTATAAGTATTTGTATTGCAGTCGATTTAAGTTGTTCGTTTATTACAGGCGAGCCGGATAAAAGATTTGTATGTTCTGGAACGTTTATAATGAAATTCTCCATTTATTCAAGCAGGAAAACTTTCATTCGATGGACTTTTAATTAACAGTCACGATCTTCTTCGATTAAATAAAGAAGGGACGACAGCGCCAGAGAACTATTTATTTCAGAAACGTTTCGGGGAATAGAACGAAGTTCGGTGTGTTACGGAATACTGTACGGAAGTGAGCGAGACAAGTCGGTTAATACGATTCCGCGAAAAATGGTCCTCGGAGGACAGTCACAATTATTAAATGACAAAACGTCGCAGACAGCGGTCCTCAACAATGAAAACACATCTCGAGACTCGGTCTCTCGCGGAGCTCGTCGGCCGTCGGAGAGCGCGATGCGGAGAAGCATCGAATTAGTCAGAATGTCGCTTTGAAGTGGCGCTCGGCGTCGCGACGCCGTCGTCCCATTAAAAATTCCTCGAATTTCAAAAGTTGCGCGGCAGAAGCTCTCCAAATTAGAAAACTTCGCTCGTTAATGTCCCCCCCCGCAGCTATCAGACAGACTTCCGTTTGAAATGATAATTATTTATTTACAGGTGGAGGGGAAAGAAGAAGAAGATTAATCTCTAGGCGCCTCACGGACGAGCAAGTGACGCGAGCGAAGCTTTGGTCGGACGGAAGAACGCTCCGAGATATCTTCAACGAAAAACAAAGTTGTTTATTGTTTTCGTAACCAAAGAAAATATTCCCTTGGCTCAAAGAGAACCGTTATTCCAACCTAAAAACGTTTATCTCGAAAAATACACAAGCATGATTTCAAAGGGCCATTTACTCTCGAACGTTTAGGCGAAAAACAAGTTTCGAATTTATGCTCTTTCGGATAATTCTCCGGGAAGCGTTTTTCTTTTCGAATCAGCAGCGTGGGCAATCTTTTAGTCGGACTACACGCTCGAAACGTTTACGACGGATTCTCCGCAGGGGAGTTATTGGAATTTCGAAATTCTCGCCGAGGTCTCGCGTTTATCCGAAGTTTCGCGTCGTTAGCGTCATCGTTAGCGTCTTCGCGAAAGAATACTTCGTTCGGACGATAAATATTTATAATCGGAGACGTGACTTTGTTCTTTCCACGGTCTTCGAATTACTCGGCGCGGCTGCCGCTGCTGGATGGAAAGGAAACTTTCCTCTCGAACCACTCACGCAGCTACCCTGCATTCTCTCTTGACGAAACTACGCTGACACTCGGCAAACCCTGGAAGTCTCTCGCAACCCCTCCTCCCCGCCATCCTGTTTTCCGTGACCCATTTCGCGCTGCGCGATCTAACTCGGATCGTTTCGCTCTAAATTAGTTTAACTTTGTGGGCGTCGCGAAACATTTGATCGCTTACGGCTTACAAGACTCACCGAGGAGAATGGTGACTAGAAGTCAACACTGCTTCTTCGTTAGTCGACACACTCGCAGATACAGTGGGTGTACAAAGTATTCGTACACCTATCAAAATCGAATAACCTTTTTTAAAATTGGACCTGATAGCTTGAGTTTTTTTTTTAGATGTTAGAAGAGTTAGTTTACTGGCTAATTTGTAAATAATTTGGTAATTCTAAACAACTTTTTCCTGTACATATAGACGGTCTCTAAGTTTTTTAGATATTCGGAAAAATATTTTTAAAGTTTGAATTAGGTCTGAATTATTACATATTCTTCTCAATTATATATAAGTACTTTAGTTATGTCTAATTTCTCAATTACCCTGCGAAACAACGATCCAAAGTTGCTCGATCCGGTTACGCCGGCCGAGGAGTACTTTAAAAGCCACAATAGCCCATTAAAAGTGGCGGGCGCGGTTGCGGATTAATTAAAGAACAACCGACAGGAGCCACAAGTGTCAGCTACGAGATTACCCGAATTAATACAGGGACGTCCGAGCACACACGATCCCTTTCCCGCGTTTTAAGGCCGGCCATGACACCACCTCGTTACGAAACTACAAGATTTCTGTTCGCCGTTAACCCAGATTCTACGCGGATCCACGCGAAACAATTTGGCAAACGGAATTCGCTTCTAAACACCGAATCAGTATTCGTTGAACAACCACCGAACGCCAAAGAATGTACAATTGTATGTACAACATGTATTTCTCGTGCGTTAGTATTGCAAGTAGAATAGTCA